>JAUCBJ010007025.1:0-70364 GCA_032718475.1 Nemertoderma westbladi | reverse complement strand
ACCGCGGTTTGCCTTGCCTCGGCTATATCGCCCAATGCACTGGTGTATAAAGCAGTTAACGAAGATAATAGGTCTGTAACATGTTTATCGTCGTCGTTAGACATGCTTTTCTTCCCTTTAATTGAACGGATTAGGGAGGAGATCTCGCTTTGAACACTAACAAACTTGTTCGCCATATCAGTGTAATCGAATTATTTAGTCTGTACCGGCAGTGTACACGGAACACGGTAGGCCTAGTACTGTACTGTATTCTGCATTGTCAGTACAGTCTTAATGTATCAGTAGATATACATATATGTATATTCCTCGCAGCTTTTAGGCCACTGGTCCCACTGAGAAAGATATGCGGTATGTATAAGAAATAGTTATACATGTATATAGTTGACAAAGTTTAGCGTCATCTAGCGGGTAACTATGAAATTTTCTATGTTATATACATATATATATATATATTTTGAATGCGCAATTAGGCCATTATTAAATAATTGAATAGGGTGCCTATATTACATAGGATGCTTAATAGATTTATTAATGAGGTATTTTGTTTGAATGAAGTTCGTAACCATTGTGTGTTGGTCGTGTTTGTTTGTTTGGGTGGGGTTGGGAGGGGGGTGGGGGTGTATACATGTAAAAGAATGAGCCGCCAAGGTGTGCTGAGAGATAAGACGAATGGAGGTGTCGACTAGGGCAGGGATGAATTTATATAACCACTGGTGTTAATCTAAAAACATTTCGTTTTGCAATATAGGATATAATTTTTGTAAAATTTTGAAATATTACCGCCCCCTTTAATATTTCTAAATGTTCTAAAAATTATAGCACTACAGTAGTGATGAAACGGGAATCTGGCTTCTAATTGGGGGGGGGGGGGGGGGAGGGGGGGGGGGGCGGAGACGGAGAATCCTTCATAGAAAGCGTCAATTAAATAAGCTTCAAATTGAGATTGAAAATTTATATTACAATTCAAATTAGGTCTACACAACTGCTGAGTGAGTTAAAATATAGGCACACAAAGTGGTGTATCCATGTAGGATGGTACTATTGTAATATATGGCTCGCCCCTTTACTTATATTATGGTGTCGGTGTAAGATTTATGTTTGTACAGCAGTACCGTGGTTATCTCTATTATTATACTTATTGCTGTATTGACTGCACTATATATCAGCTTTCTATACAGACCATGGCGCAGTAATCCGGACTTACCTACCCTATAGGCCTATTTGAATACAGCATTATTATAGATAAGAATGCAAGTTAAGGACCCCGGTAGATACGCCATACGGGCATCATTCCCAGTGTAGGGGGGCAGGTCCTAGCCTTCCAAATTCCGGAGGAACAGCCTGGCGTTCTACCTTTAACGAAGGGCGAGAATATCACCTCGTGCCTCCCTCTCTACGGCGACGCCGAGTCAAACCCGCCACCTTAAGGGGGAGACAAGCACTACGGCTTAGCTGCCCTAAAAGTTGACGGTATAATCCCGTCTCTGGTCGATCCGGCAATGGCGAACCTAGACGATACACTAGAACTTAATGTGGAGGATATCGAGAACATGGACAGAGCGACCCTCTTTCAGCACTGTGCCAATGCAGGAATACGAACCTCAGCGAAAGACTCATCCCTGCGTCTTCGAGGTTTACTACACCGTTACTTGAAAGAAGGTGACGACAACAGCGCAACGGACGAGGTTAAACCCAACCCAAACTCGGATCTCGTACAATTACTCCAACATATGGAGATGCAGCGTCAAGCCGAACGCGAGGAATTACACCTCGCACGGGAGGCGGATGAACTCCGTCGGCAGGCTGACCGCAAACTCCGCCGCCGCGCTGAGCGTGAAGAACTACTACTCCTAATTCGCGAACACGGTCCCCACACAGTGGGACAAGCTGACAGACGCGCCTCCGAGAGTCCTACAGTCCGACTTCAGGTGCGGATGCCAGATAAACTGGAAAGGGGAACCAAATATTCTACCTTCCAACAGTGGCGTACTGCTTGGAGAAATTACAGCACAGTTACACATCTCCAGGATAAGCCCCGTGAGGAACAAGTCGCCACCTTTTATACATACTGCAGTAATGAAATGTTAATCGATTTACGACATCTAATGGATGTGGACCCAGACACCGGACTATCCGTTGACGATATTTTAGATCGCATACATGTCTATATTCGGGCGCAACATAACATAATGGTGGACCGATACCAGCTTATAAAAATGAGACAATCAAGGCACGAAACGCGTTCGTATGGACAGCCAATCACGATGCTGCATTTACCAAAGTTAAAAAAGCGCTGATTAGCCCCCCCGTACTAGCGCCCTTCGACATAACCCGAGAAACCCGCCTTGAAACAGATGCCAGCAGGCTATATGGCTTTGGATTCGACCTCCTACAACTACATGGTAACGACTGGAAAATAGTCGCATGTGGGAGCCGATTCCTTACAGACCCTGAAACACGGTATGCGGTAATAGAGTTGGAGAGTATCGCAATTCATTATGCCATCTCGAAGTGCCGACTATATCTTGCTGGCTTACCGAAATTCACCGTTGTCACCGATCACCGTCCTCTGTTGGCAATTTTCAATTCATACAACCTCGATCAGATTGAAAATCGCAATATACAAAAGATCAAGGCAGATTTACAATCAAGATACCAATTTGAACTAATATGGCAAAAGGGAAAACAACATCGCATTGCAGATGCACTTAGTCGCTTCCCAGTTGACCCGGCACCAGATGACACAAATGATGTTACACCATTAGTGATTAACGCGATCAACCAGCACCTTCACGGATCAGACTCCGACAGTGGAGATGAATTGATCGAAGGACTACGAGCTGCAGCACGCGTCGATCCAGAATTCCAACAACTCATTGAAAATATTCGCGACGACTTCCGCAAAGTCCACACCGCACCACCTTCGGTACAAGAATACCGGTCGATCAGTGACAATTTATCATTATACAACAATGACCTGGTATTGTTTGGGGACCGCCTGGTAATACCGAGGTCACAGAGGAGCGAAGTTCTTAAACAACTACACACCCCTCACCTCGGAGTCACTAGGACGAAACAGCGCGCGCGAAGTAGCGTCTATTGGCCTGGCATCAATGCCGATATTGAACGCATGGTCGGCCAATGTGACACCTGTCAGGGAGTACTACCCAGCCTCCCCAAGGAGACATTACAGACAGACCCTGTACCCAACCGCGCATTCCAATCCGCTTCCTTTGATTTATTCGAACTTGGTGGAAAACACTTCCTGGTATATACAGATCGTTACTCCGGCTTCCCTATAGTGGCGGAGTGGAACGCTGATCCATCTAGCCAGCAGTGTGTTAATGTAATAAGGAAATGGTTCACCGACACAGGCGTGCCTAATATTCTGCGCACAGACGGCGGCCCACAGTTTGCCGCAGAAACATTTAAAACGTTCCTCAAGCATTGGGGAGTTAGATGGCAACCAAGCACCCCGCACTTTCCCAGTAGTAACGGACATGCGGAGTCAAGCGTAAAGCAGATAAAAAATGCTACTACGAAAACTCCAGAACCCGAGTATTCATTCCGAAAAGTTCCAAGAGGGACTTCTGGAGTACCGGAATACTCCACGGTCCAATGGGCGCTCCCCGAACGAGATCGTATATGGCCGACGACTAAGAACCAGACTACCTTGCCACCACTCTAACTTTAAACAATTGTGGCAGGAAGATGTTAAGCGCACGGATCAAAAAGCCGCGGATCTGCACGGACTACATGCGGAACAATACAACCGATCTGCGAGAGATCTGAAACCACTTGCTGTTGGCGATCAGGTCCGGATACAGTGTAAAAGCTTTTGCTGAATTGCCCGGTTATTTTTCCTTATTTTTCCCGTAAAATACTCTGTAGTTGGTTTAATAGGCGTAAGAGGCCGTATTATTGCTGTATCGGTGTTTTTAGAGGATCTAAGAGCTATTTCTTCCGTATGTGTACTGTGGAAGGCATAGTTGATGATTCTATGGCAATTCCGTGACACAAAAGGGGATAGCTACTCTTGAACAGTAGTTACTATGACGACGGTTAACAGCTGATATTCATACGTGTCGACTTTCTTTGTTCTACGGCATCTCTCAGTTCAGTCAACCAATCAGAGCGTTTTTACTGTTCTTGTACAGAAATTTCCTAGAAATCACGCAATGCTGTATGGGCAGTGTTTACATTCTGTCCTGAGCCAGGAGAGAGCGGCTTTGGAATATTTTGTGCTTTTCTGCTTTAGCCTAACACTAGTAGGCTTAATTATAAGGACATATATCCGTTATCACTGGTTATCACTGGTTAACTGGCCCATACTGTGCAACTTAACTTAACATTACTGCTTTGCTGTCGGTTATTCATTATATTTGTTGATGAATTATTATATTTGGGATAACGAGAAATAACCCCGAAACCCAATATTCTTGATATACCGAAGGTAAGAGAGAATATAACGATTGCGACTTATGTTAAAGTGGTTTGAAGTGAATCTAATGTTATTTGATAGACCCTACATGAGTCGGTCTGTGTTCCTTTTATATGTGACTAAAATCAGTGAAGATCGGCAGATTAGTGTGCAGTATTGTGCAGCATTGTGTATGAGTGAGACTGATAACGAAGCATTTCCTAAAGAATGAGCCATATATGTGAATTGTAACTAAGCCATATCGTTGTGAGTAGTTTAAGTCATAACTCTGTTTATATAGATAGAGCGCCATGTCCTAAAGGAACTGTTAATATTCCCCGAAGGTGAATAATATTGTCAGAGATTATATAATACTGTCAGTCGAATAATACATTAGGCTTACATAGCAATACGATTAAGCCCTCGAAGTCAATCTCCCGGGTATATCCAACGGGTGAATGATCGCGCACAGATTGGTTTCAACTAGTGTAGTGAATCAAATACTTGTTAGAGGCTAAAGCGATTTATTATCTAGAAGACATCCTAATTTGGCGGGTTAAACTGCCAAAGGTCTGAAAGCGCGAACAATAACGGATATAGCTTCTTTATTGCAGTAAGCAATAAAGTTGAAAGTACCGGTCAACCGGTAAACCTGAACGGTACATCTGTAGGTCAGTAGGCCCAACTGCCAGAACCGGTACTGCTGTAGGCCCGTAGGTCCAACTGCCAGAACCGGTACTTCTGTAGGTTCGTAGGCCTAACTGTCCTAACCGGTACTTCCCGTATAAGTACATTAGTATTATTCGATTTGATTATTGTATACCGGTAGGCTGTTTAAGAGATTAGGGACTGTACACCCCTTGTTTCTTTTAGAGCTTACTTATTTCTGTCAGTTTTATTTGTTTGTAGGCTAGTATTGAACAGAAGGCGTGTAAGCCTGATCAGATTGTACAGACAATTTGTAGGTTGAACTGTTGTCTGATTGCTGTTAAGTCTGAACGGATTGCAGTGTATGTAGATCACCTGTCCGATAAAGAACGGTTAGGAAGTAGGGGCAGCCAAAGCTGTAAGGTAAACCCCCAACTAAAGAATAAGTCGTACTACTGGGTTAGAACGCATACTACCTAATCATTTCGGAGTCTGCATGTCCTGTAGTTTATTTAGGCTTGAGAGTAGTCTGCCATCGTTTAGTCTGTACTTTGTTTGTGTAGTCTGTACAGGTAGCGTATAATATTTATTTAGATAATTTGTAGGCTGGATAGTTGTCTGGCTGTTATTAGGTCTGAACGGATTGCAGTGTGTGTAGAGCCTCTGTCCGATAAAGAACGGTTAGGAAGTAGGGGCAGCCAAAGCTGTAAGGTAAACCCCCATCTAAAGAATAAGTTGTACTACTGGGTTAGAACGCATACTACCTAATCATTTCGGAGTCTGCATGTCCTGTAGTTTATTTAGGCTTGATAGTAGTCTGTCAGTATTTGGTCTGCATTTTGTTTGAGTGGTTTGTACGCGTAGCGTAATATTTATTATTCAGAGTTTATGCGATTATTCGCAACATTCATTCCCCAAGTTTGTTCCTACAATAATTGTGTTTGTTATACATACCGCTATAGTTAAATTAACCCCGGTACTACACGGGCTGCTTGGCGTAGGTAAAGACTGGTGATTTTGTGCACCGGTCACTCCAGCAGATGCCGTGGTTCTTTTAGCTGTTCAAGTATATTTAACTACTGATTATATATTGTACAAGTACTCGTACCTAATTTAGGGTTTAGTGTACAGTGCTTTCCGAAAGTAATTAGTGTAGGCATTATATTTGTGTTGTAAAGTGGTTGATAGGCACGTTCGATTAGCTCTATTAACTTCTAGGTAGGAACACTCCGTGATACATAACGTAGTACCTATAGCGATACGGCTATAGGTCGTCAGGCGGTGGTATTTTCCTATCTGGACAACGCAGTGTATTTACTACTACGTATTATTTTCAAATACCGCAGTATCCTGTCCGTTGTAATAACCAGATTTCTAACCCTTTGTTAGGCTGGTTTGTAGACTTCTTGTAAAATTACCCTGAAAATTCGTATTTTGTGTTTTTTGTAAATTTTTGTGTTTATTTAGAGATTGTAATCTCACCCGAATTGTACGTAATTTGTAGTATTAAGTAACTTAGGTAAATTAGCATTATTTGTTTTAGTGTCCTATAAGTAACACTTCACTGAAAGCGCACCGCTTTGTGTAGTGATTACTCCCCAGAAATAATAACATTTATTTCAAACATTGACAAAACCCATTAAAACGGGTATATATATATTATAAATCAAATCTAACGATTTATAAATAGTAGGCCTACCATACAACCATTAGGTCTCAATATCAGTTGGACTACTGCTCAAATAGCGGTAATAAAGTAAGTAAAGTAACCAAGTAACCCTAAAATTCAGAAATTCAATTATTTAAAATAATTGATATACCGGTATTTACGATAGGCCTATTATCTTTATTTCTATAAGTTTCGGCTGAAATTATACCGGTACTTGTAATTAATTCTAGTCCAGAATTATATATACTATAAACTGTAAGCTGTATACCGGTATTCCCGATAGGCCTATTATATATTTATATATATTTGTGCTAAAATTATACCGGTATTCTGTGATAAACCTAGTCTGTAATAATACTTATATAGTTATATATACTATAAGCATACCGGTATTCTAATATAATATATATATCACGCTACACTGAGTAGCAGTATAGGTAATTAATTACTAGGCTAGCAGTTAATACTGAATTACTAGACTTGCTTAGACTGTAATATAGCAGTAGGCATTCAACTGTACACATAAACATGTCTGATACTAAGCAGAACCTGTCAGACAGTTTATTAGATGTAACTATCTGTGACTCAGATAGAGGTGTAGAACTGTCTAGACCTAAGTTCAGTTCACCCCCTACTGTGAGGAAGGTCATCCCTCCTGTAGTAATATCAGACCCTAGGCTGGTCCAACATCGTAGGTCTATCATAGGCACTCGAGCTCAGGTCAAGCGGGACCAAGAAGCAGCAGAACAGCAACAACCCGCGAGCCAAGAACTTATTTCTCAACGGCCCAACAGCTCCAGTAGTGAGTATACTGTAGAGCTGACACCCGAGCGCGGAGCAAAGATGACGGATGCGGTTTATTCGGATCCCCTTCTCATCCTTCCTGCAGCCGTACTCACTAGGATATTGATCGCGGTGGAAGAACACCAGATCGATTGGGCGAGAAGTCAACGATCAACTAAAGATAGTTATGCGGGATACACGAGGGAAGAACTGAAGTCTATTGTCGAGTCGCAATGGAACTTCCCTGGACCCGGACTCCCGTTTGATTTATCAGAAGCTGCCTGGGAAGACATACACCGGATGGGAGTAGCCAAGGAAACCATCGATCCAGCTGTGTGGAAGAGGTCCGCAGCCGGATACGCACAGGGATTCTTCAGCTCTATGGAGCGAGTAGAAAAACAACTGTTACAACAACCTCAAGGACCTCAAGAGCAGGGACAACTGCTTTATCAAGTTAGAGAAAGAATTCTGCGAATCAGGCTAATATTATCAGCCTTTGAAGAGGCTTCTAAAAGAAGACAAGACACGTCGTTGCAAGTTGCCGTAAAGACTTGGTTTCAACGGGTGAGTCGCCAAGTTCAAGGAACAGCTCAGTGGAAAGCTCAGCTGGAGGAGCGCTCAACCCATGGAGAATCAACAGACGCTACTTTTTCCCAAGTGGAAAGTGAAGCGACGGCAGAGAAGCCGCATAAGAGGGATGCCATTGACATCTATCTGTCAGACTATCAACGTTTTTTAGGTGATGACGAGTTGAGGAGAAGGTTAGACGGACTTAGCCCTAATAGTGAAGGAACCAAGCTTGTGTTGGATGCCATCGATGTGGAAATGAGGGCTGCGAATCAGGCTAAATTTGATGAACAACTCCGCCTGACACGAGTCCAAGAGGAGCAAGTAAAGAAAAAACGTATAGAAGACAGAAAGAAAGCAGCAGTGGTAGCTGCAGAAGCAGAAAGAAAAGCGGCAGCGGCAGAGGCAGCGGCAGAGGCAAAGGCGGCAGAGGCAGCGGCAGAGGCAAAGGCGGCAGCGGCAGCGGCAGAAGCAAAAGCGGCCGAAGCTGAAAGAAAGGCGGCAGAGGCAGCGGCAGAGGCAAAGGCGGCAGAGGCAGCGGCAGAGGCAAAGGTGGCAGCGGCAGCGGCAGAAGCAAAAGCGGCCGAAGCCGAAAGAAAGGCGGCAAAGGCAGTGGCAGAAGCAGAACGGAGAGCGACTGAAGAAATCACCCAATTAGAATTGGAAAACATTCAGGAGAATCAAGACTGCATAAATAAACAGTTAACAGCTAGCAATATGCAGATGATGAATCGATCTACTCCCAAAAGACAGGGATATACATCATCGGAGGAAGGCGATACCACCGATACTGAAGGCAAAGGAAATAGATCTCGTCTAAGCACACGTAAAAGAACATTCCACCGTCAGAAATTGCCTGATTTGCCTCCAGCTGTTAGAAGGCAACTAAATGACACCAGCTTAGGTAGTACAGAACCCACAGACCAAATAATTAAAATAGAAAGACTCCCTACTATAGTAGATGAGCCTGAAATAATTAGGCCTGTTTTTGAAATCACCCCTTCGGTGATAGATACACCTGTGCTCCCTGAAGCTACCTCTAAATTCCCTCTACATAGCACTAAGCTACCTGTGCCCAGTAGAACTGCCCAGGAGACAGTTCAGGTCCTGGACCCCGAGCGAAATATTCATAATTTGTCGCCCGTTGTCCCTCGTCCGCCCGCTACAACGTTGGCGACTCCCGCTTCGGCGGTCGAATGGGTGGATGAGAGACGGCGGGGGATGGATCTCCTGCTCGGGCAGATGCAGGAGACTGTCCAGCAATTCAAGGGCACAGTAAGGGAAAGTAGGCTAGAGTTGCAAGAAGTGCAGCAAAGTATCGCGCTAGAACGCGATAAATTAGTAAATACTCAAAGGGGTATACCACCACCCTCTGTAACAATGTGTCAACCTGTTAGGTCTGAAGTATCGCATGCGCAAGGTGTGGAGCCTACACGCATCTATACTGCTAGCGAAGTAGAAACTCCTATAGTGAACCCTATTAAGGGTAATTATAGACCTGTTGATAATGACATTCCCTATAGAACTGATCATAATCCGAGAAATTTATATACCGATAACTCGATATTAAATAACACGATGGCCCAAGAAAGTTTTACGCGTCAAATGGCTAGAACCGAAGCCCGGCAAGCGGTAAAGGTGGGAGAGATCGTCAAGTTCAATGGAGATGAGATGAAATGGTTACCTTTTAATGAATATTACAAAGATAACATACAGAACTCTGTACTATCTAATGGAGAAAAACTTAGATACCTCATCGAGTGCTTGGAAGGATCTCCCAAGTTAATGGCGTTAAAGTTTATTGGACATCCAGACGGATTAAGACAAGTTTGGGATACACTAAACATCAGGTATGGTAATAGGAATAACATCGCTGGGTATTTGTATGCAAAGTTGGTAGCGCCCCGAAAGTTTATTAGCAGCGGAATTATCGAGTTTTCCGATGAGATTCAGGAGATCTGTAGACAATTAGATTGGCTAGGTAAGTCTCAGGAGTATCAGAATGCTATGGTTATTAGAGCAGTGGCTTCTACTTTACCGAAGGGTGGAGTAGGTACACGCTGGGATAAGAAAGTGTTATATATGATGGAACAACAACGACGAGACCCTACCATGGCTGATCTCATGTCATTCCTAGATGGAGAAGTGAAATTACAGCTCCTGAAACTGTCCAGAGAGAAGACACTGGAAAACAAGGTAAGTGAAAAACCCGTCTCTAGGAGAAAGGTAACACCAGTGTGTTATACAGACGACGGCGAAAGCCAGACTTCTCAAGGAGAAGATAGCGGGAAAGACACTGATAGATCTTATTATGTCAATAAAATGCCTAAAGATCAGGTAAGTAAATTCAAGTCTCGAGCAAATGACAGGAGAGAACAGGTAAGAAAAACTCCTCCCACGTCTCCCAAGAGAATTCCGGTGAGAAAGCCCGAAGAAAAGGCAAGTGTACACAATGTGACTCAAAATAAGGTAAGTAACATCAAACCGAAATGTGCGCTGTGTGACGGGACCCACCGTTTGAATATGTGTGATGAATTCCTGAAGAAGTCATTAACGGAGAGACGCGAAGTCATGTGGGATAAGCGGTTATGTTATAATTGCCTCAGACAAGGACACCAACGGCGTACCTGTTTCTCTGACATAAGGTGTGCAAAGTGTGGTGCGAAACATCATATCTTGTTGCATGCTGAATTCGAGCGAAATAGTCCGAATCAGGTAAGTGATTCCGAGCTACATGTCCAATTCAGTGATGTGAACGACACTGATCAATCTGAGATGGAAGGATTCTATACAGACGAGTTCTCCGACGAAAACGAATCCTGTTACATGATAAATACCGCAGTGTATCGAGCACTCACATATGAAAAGGATACAGACAACGACTTCACTCTAACTACTTCTGAGCGACAACCATCTTGGAAAGAGCCATCTTCCAATGTAGGGATCCGAGAGTTTCCTGTGGTGCAAGTAAGGGTTCACGGACCTAAGAGGAGTTATGTAGTGAACGCCCTCCTTGACTCCGGTAGTACAGGAACATTCATTGATAAAGAACTAGCCGAAGACATATTTGATGGACAACCCAAGTTCCGAACTAAGCTAAACATGTCAGGAATTATGCAAGTTTGGAAATCTACAATAACAGTGGATTATTATGTAGGAGCGTTGTCCACCCCCCAGGACGAACTAGGAGAACATAGCATAAGGTCAGTGAAAATGGTAGCTATAAAGAACTTCGCTACTACTCAAGCAGACCTTTATAATTGGGACGAGGATGAGAGTATCCAACATCTTAACATACCTCGATTCCAGACTGATTATCCTGGAGTGCAAATACTCATCGGCCAAAACGCGCATGAGGCGCTGGAGACATTAGAGAAACGGCCTGCTCAAACGCAGCCACTACAGACCTATGCGGTAAGAACTAGAGTAGGTTGGTACTTTACTGGCCCTTCCCGTAGAACACTCAGAGAAAGACTACCGCAAGAGCGCGTCTACCAGGTGAGTGAATGGGAAGATGATACTAGTGAGGGAGACGATTTAACTGAGGGAACCCCATACTCCTCAGATAACGACGACGTGCACCAGCTTTTTGATGAGGAGAATACCATCGACCTCTTTAAGGAAAACGAGGCTTGGCAAAACCAAGTGAACTTATGTCAACTTCTTTATCCATCTGAACGAGAAGCTTATAACGACGAGCTAAATGATGTCATTGAGCGTTGTAATGCCAAGACTCGAGATGAACATGCCGTACGATTCTTTACGCAAGAGGCGGTAGAGCCCAATTCCTACGATAAAGCCTTGTCGGTGGAAGAGGAAAGGGCCAAGCAGATCCAAGAGACAACTACACGTTTCCTCAAAGATCAAGGTAGGTATGAAGTCGGTCTACCTTTCCGCAAGAGAGAACCGAAGTTCATCAATAACAGACCCTTGGCGGAAAAAAGAATCGCGCAACTCCATCGACGCCTTACGGCTAATTCTTCAGCTAAAGCAATGTATCAAACACAGCTGGAGAAATTTATTAGTAAGGGATACGCGGAGAGAGTACCGGAAGAAACACCTGTGACTGAAAGAACGTATTACTTAACTCACCATTACGTTCCTAAACCCGGTAAACCACATGAAGTGAGAGTAGTGTTTGATGGCTCCGCTCTTTACATGGGTCAATCCCTTAACTCTGAATTGTTACCCGGACCCAACTTGCTTCAATCTTTGTTGGGAATTCTTTTAAGATTGAGACAATATTCGATTGCTTTCGCCTCCGATATAGAAGGCATGTTCTTACAAGTCAAGGTGTTAGATAGGGATCGAGATAGTCTACGATTTCTGTGGTGGCCCGAAGGAGACCTCAACCAGAAACCGGTGGAGTACTGGATGACCATCCAGGCCTTTGGGATAATCTCAAGCCCTTCCAACGCCTGTTCGGTAGTGCGTACCACTGCAGAAGACAACCGAGAGGCCTTCTCTAAGGAAGTGATCGACAACATCAAGAGAGACATATACATGGACGACAATCTGAAGTCCCTTCCATCAGTTGAGGAAGCCATTGAGGTAGCTAAAGGAACGGTAGAGTGCTTAAAAAGAGGTGGGTTTTGATTAACGAAATTCACCAGCAACTCCCGTGAGTTTCTGGAGTCGATCCCTGCGGAAGATCGAGGAGCGAAAGATCTCGATTTGATCAAAGATGATCTACCAGAAACCAAGACACTCGGCTTGAAATGGGACACAGAGCGAGATATCCTGTTTTTCCAGCTAAAACAGCGAGATAATCCAGTTCGAACCAAACGGATTTGCTTAAGTATACTGAGCACTTATTTCGATCCATTGGGATTTATTAGCCCAGTTATATTGATTGCTCGTAGTTTGGTACAACAAATGTGGCTTGAAAACCACTCATGGGACGATCCACTTAAGGGAGAATTATTGAAGAAGTGGATGAAATGGGAAGATTCTCTGCCAGCTATCGAGGATTTTATAATTTCCCGTTCATATTTTGGTCATGTTCTCCCTACGTATTCCTATCAACTCCATGTGTTTGGAGACGCCAGCGATATGGAAATAGGTATAGTAGCCTATCTAAGAGTGGAAACTCCGGATGGAATCAAAGTCGCCTTGGTTACTTCTAAGGCATTAATCAACAACAAGTTGAAAGTTCCTCGAGCGGAGTTAAAAGTGGCTCTATACGCTACAGCCATCGGCCGGAATGTAACAGAACAGATTGACTATCCATTAGAGAAAACTGTCTATTGGACCGACGCTTTACTCGTGTTAGAGTATATAACCAATGAAGTCTGTCAGTTCAGCGTCTTCGTTACCAACAGGGTAGCCATCATACTTAGTCGCACGACGATGGACCAATGGAGACATTGCCCCGGAACGATTAATCCAGCAGACATCGCTTCCCGAGGAGCGACTCCAAAGGAATTGGTAAATACTCCCGAATGGTTAGGTGGACCCGACTTTCTCTACAAAGAAGAAGAAGAATGGCCTCCCCATCTCACAACAGCAGAGATCAGACAGGCCAAGGGAGCGGAGAAAGTTAAACCTAAAATTCGAGCGAGTAAATCGAAGTTGTTTAAACCTGCGGTTGATCTATCTGTATTATTTACTTCCGAAGATGATGCTTTGGATCAGAAACCCACCGCCACGACTAAAGAAGTCTTGGAAATCCGTGACAAGGATTGGAAATCTGGAATACCAGATATCGCACAAGGACTCTCACCCCTCTTGCAGAGAGCGATATGTCACTACAGCTCCTGGAATCGGCTCTGCAAAGCCGTCACCTATTTAAAACGATGTTTTCATCATCATTACTCCGGGACAAAGACCCATAGTGATGATGCTCCATCAACATCTGCACGAGTCCATGTTGTTAAAGACCTTCCCCAATACAAGATATCCGACAGGTTTCTAAAGGAGAAGATCAGTTACCAGGAGCATGATGAAACCAACAAACAGATGCTGAGACTTCTACAATGTTATGAGGATTCCGATAAGTATTTCCTGTTGTTAAGAAATCCACAGATGCGCTTAAGGGATCGCTTCTCTAGTACCATGATAGATGGGTTAATACGTGTTGGAGGCAGGCTTACCAACGCCCCATTATCCTTTGACACTAAGTTCCCCATACTCATTAGAAATCTTGACATACAAATCAAGATGATTGTAGATGTTCATAGCAAACTGTACCATGCTGGTAGAGAACGAGTTCTGAGTGAAATTCGAACTCGCTACTATTTTTATAAACCCCGTAGGGCTCTGAACCAAGTTCTTAGGAACTGCATACCCTGTAGGAAAGCATTCAGTAGGCCTTTAACACAGCGAGAGGCAGAATTACCTAGGGAAAGAGTAAGCTTCTATGAACCACCCTTTACTAATACCGGTGTGGATTTATTTGGCCCTATTGAAGTATATCGTGCCCGGACTATAGTCAAGAGATGGTGTGTCATCTTCGTTTGTATGACTTGTAGAGCTATCCATCTCGATATGGTAAACGATCTATCCACCAACAGCTTCGTGTTGAGTTTACGACGACAGATCGCTCGTTTCGGAACCAGTAACACGATGAGATCGGATAAGGGAACGAACTTCATTGGCGCCAACAACGAAATTCAAGCTTACGTAAAGGACTGGAACAAAAGACAGGTGGACGATCAGCTAAAGATAACAGCGTCTAGCTGGACCTTCAACGCCGCCGACGCCCCTTGGTGGGGAGGAAGTTGGGAGAGATTGATTAGGAGCGTGAAGACTGCGTTCCACTTTATTGTGCCTTGTCGCGCTTATCTCACCGACGAACTATTGCGGACGTTAATGGAGGAAATCGCCGCCTATCTCAACGAAAGACCGCTTATGCCAGTCTCTTCAAGTCCTGATTCCCTGGAAGCGCTAACACCCGCGCACTTTCTACTGAAAAAACCCGTAGCCATGCTCCCACGATCGGAGATCACAGACGGAGACGAGTACTGCCGTCGAACCTGGCAACTTATGCAGTTGCTATCCCGTCGTTTCGCTGACCATTTCGAGAAACATTACCTGCCCACTCTACAACTTCGAACTAAGTGGTTTGCGCAGCAAGAAAACGTCAGCGCTGGAGACATGGTGCTTATTGTGGACCCCGATCTCCCACGTAAGCGATGGCAAACAGGACGTATCATCGAGACTCATATCTCGAGCGATGGTTTGGTGCGATCAGTAGAGCTCGTCGTCATGCGTCGTAACTTTAAGAAACCAGGGATAGTCTTTGAGACTCAACAGCTCAATCGCCCAGTGGGTCGTTTATGTTTACTGGAAAGAGACAGAGAGCTCTCCGGAAACTATGGAAGACAAGAAACTCTTCCCACGACCACTTCCCTAATCCAACCGACATCTAGGGACTCCCCAACTTAATATCGTTCGGAGTGGGCGTGTGACTCTATTATTTTATATTATTTTATTATTTTTATATTTATGTATGTATTACTATGTAATTTTATTATAATCGTTTTATTTAATTTAGTAGAATATTATTTAGCGATTATTTAGTAGAATAGTGCAATATGTTCGTGTTCATTGCGTACGTAATTACTTATATTATATTTAGTGCGACGGCGAGAAACAATTCTTTTTCTCTTTCCTTACTGTCCGTATTACATTATAAATACGTAACTACAGTAAGATGAAATCTCCGTACTTATTAAAGTACAATAAAGCCACTACTATATTCAAGTATTATTGGTAGGCAGAGTATTAGGAATGCAAAGTTCAGATCCTCGTGTCTCGGCTAAACCAAGCTCTGGGTAGACCTTGGAAACGACTTGCCTCTTCACACTGACATTGCTTCGTGCGATATTGCTCTCATACCGTATATTAAATAATACATATAGTAGCGTGATGTCCCTTTAACAGTAGCGTATAACGCAAAATAAATCTGTTAAACCCTTTGACCATCTGTAATTCTAGTCGATTAAGATATCGCGGCACCCACCGATATACTTGAAAGACAAATTTTAGAATCAGTGGTTAACGTCCCCAGACAAGTTCTGGAATAAATCGGTGCCCATCTCAAATATTAATTATTTAATATTTGCAAATCTAATAAATCAACTCTGTAAAATTCAGATCCTTCAACAATTCTAGTCAATTAAGATATCGTAGCATTTACCGATATTCTTAAAAAGACAATTTTCATAGAATTAAGGATCTTGTGTCCCCAGACATGTTCTAGAATCAAAATATGTCCATTTAATTATCAAATAATAAAATTTCAGGGAATAAATTTAAATTCATGCCTTTTAATGAATTTAATAAATTGCCATTTTTACGCAATTTATAACATTCCCAAAATTCCATTAATTAATAGATCAAGGGAGCGGAGATTTATCTTATTATGCGTATGAGTGTGAGAAAGTCTCCCAAACATAGTCAATAGCCGATAAAATTCATAAAGTCATGTATAAAACAGGACATTGACCATTAAAGAATTACTATTAAATAACATCCCAGATCTGTATGCATTGGAATTACCCTAATTCTACTGCTAGCTTTACATAATGTCACCATAGCAACAACCACGCTAGAATTAGAATTGAGTTAAAAGAACAATAGACAGCTTGTCCCATTGAATAGCATAGGGAATAAACAGTGCACTGCTAGTATCCAAGGATACATAATAATACAGTGACATTCTGGAAGGCATTGACTAACGGACAAATGGCCCGAATGTGCGTCGTTGTGACCAGTTGTGTGGTATTTGTGAGTTTATAGGTGAATGTTACTGCTAAAGTGTGTTTACAGTAGCTAGTCGCAATCGTGAAAGTAACCTAACTCTCCAAGGAAACCTGAAGTACATCTAAGCCTTTGGGACGGACAGTGGAGTGACTTGTGCCGGTTATCGTTGTCGTTGTACAGCTACGTCGTTGGCGAAAGTACAGCGACAGCGGTACATCGGCGCTGAGAATCACACTGTCCGGGGCAAGGGAGAAGTAGGCAGCGACGCCCGCTCGCCTAATAAATATATAAACTCATTATAATATTGGTGAACTCGTATAGCAGATATGACTGAATTAATAGAAGATGATCTTGGTATCAGGGAGAGATATACTCTACCTTTACAAGCGTTTGTCGATAGCTTAATACGCGGCGACACTGATCCAACTACTACGGAGGACGATGGTCATTATATCGAACTGCCAATGTCCCAGGAGCAACTTACGCGTGAATTGGACTATAGAAAATTCACTGCTCGCTATACGCATCGTAATGGTACGTATATGGACTTCCTGACTACTGGTCATCCTATTGATTTACACGACACCGACGATGTCGACACCGAAAGGGAAATGGTTTTATTTAAATATCATACCCAGCGGAGTCGAAACGACAAATCGAGAATAGAACACGAGAACTCTATTCGAAATAAACTCGAAAGAGAAGACGTTGAAGAACCTGATAAACGTAGCAGCTTCAACGAATATCTAGAATTCCTAAGAGAGACCTATCTCAATGTTGCTAGTCAACAAAACCTCGAAACTCGATATCCTCAAGGTATACATCCAGATCCTATGATGGAACTCAAACGGCTCTATTTTACGATGATGTATCTTACCGCCGATCGACCACTCCCTGTCGTTCCAGATAGCTTCGAACAGATGGAGGAATATTGTAAAACTGGAGAGCGATCACCCGCGTTTCCCCTTCAAGACATGCGTCTTTGGTATTACTGTGACGAATGCCCTAGACCTAACCAGCAGATCGAAAGGCATAAACATCCGCGGAGACGTTGCGCTAAACACAGTTTTACGCGATATACTTATGGGAGTTTCGAGCGAAACCTTTTCGACGTATCACCTACGGTCGCGCGCCTTAAACGATCATTGAACAAACCCATGATCAGAGTTCCGGAATACTCGGTCAGACCTCCTCATTCCCAAGTGATACCTCAAACTCTCGATCCTAATAGTATTACGGATCCTCCCGAGCTATACTCACTGTTCAAAGATCTAGTGTTACCTGAACAGTTGATTGGTGGCACTCCGGTAGTGGGTTCGTTAGATATTCGCCAACCTTACCTCGCTGGACTAGGACGCGGTCATCTAATATCACCGTTTAACCCCTACAACCGTCCTGGCCTCCCTCCGATACAACCTGTAACAGAAGTCGAAGAGAGCGTGATACGAAATGCATTGGACGCTATTCGGCAGAAAATCGGAAAAGGAACTTACGATTGCTTGGAGAAACGTAAATTGCAACAACAAGTCCAAGCGGTGAAAGAACTAGCTTTGCCCCAGTTCGATAGAGAAATACAGAATCTAGAGGAGGACATCGAACGTGGACGAACCTACTCCTTACAGGAATTCCTGGACGAGCGCTTGCAACAACAAGCTGAGGAAAATCAGCTCGAGGAGAGACATATAGAGCTGACTGAGAGGGAAGAAGCTGCTTTAGCCCAACCAGAAACTCAAATTCTCGTGACGGATCTCTATTCCAAAACGATCCTCCACCCCTCGATGGTTCCTCATTTTAAAGACAAGCTCTTTGCTACGGTACAGCCTCAACCGGTTAATACTGATCTCAGATCTCACGAGCTCATTGCTGACGCTCCTATGATACAACGTCCACCCATAGCGGCTGCTCGTGTCGATGGTGTACTTGTTGAGCCTCCGGACAATAGAGCGGATCTTGTCCGTCGCATGGTACACGATGTTAACATACGCGCTAGACCTTTGCCGGACTCATTTTATGGAATTAAGGATCATCCTTATTACGTCAATTTAAAGCAATATTACATGGTAAAACCAGAAGATCCTACGCATAGTCTGAAGTTTCTACCATTGATCAATCCTCTCGACCTCGTCGAACTCGAACAACTACAAAAACATCTAGATCAGCTAGTTAAACTAAACTCATTTCGAAAACCGTATAATATTTCCAGAATAGAGAAAGAAATATTACCTCCGTACAATCTTGATGGATTCATTAAAACTCGATTGGTACACTGGAATCTTGACGTGTTATTCGAGGAAGAAAGAATAAAACGATATGGAGATGTGGAAACCTATACTACACAATGCTTAAAGTATAGAGATTTACCCAATGCTAGCGAATGCGCTACTTTGTGGCATCCAGTGGGAATGACTCTCGAAAACGCCACTAAAGAATGGAACGAGACTCTTAACGTTATCGAGATGTATGGCGTTGTTACTTATGACAACGAAGGTAGCGTTCCGGTGGGAGAACTAGGAACTACGCGAATGATACATATACGAGGACTCGCTGGTTCTACCCACGTATTCACTCGAGCGTGTTCCGACGTGATTGATTATTCTTTTGAAACCCTTACGGAGACACAAAAGAAACTTCGACATGGACAATTCGAGCTCGCGCAGCGTTACGTCACCGACACCGAGCGCAAACCGGCCATGGGTATCGATGGATCAATGTTACCCCAACCTGTGCTCGAAATGTTGTTTAACGAAAGAATCCTAAAAATCGGCTCAGCTGTTTATGGAGATCTCCAAAACGACTTCCGGAATATGGAAAACATTCCATACCCTTTCGTTGATACTCAGCTGATTGCTCCTTGGGCCGAAGGCCGAGGTTTCTTTCGCACTATGTATGCCAATACACCCAGCGACATTACTAAAGTACAACGGACATCCATCGGACATCTTGCCTTTCAAGAATATGGATGGAACTTCAAAGTTGGAAATCCTATCAATTACCAGCAAGTATATGGAGATCATTACTCTCGTTTATATTTTGATGGACCATTAACTGCGCCTGGTGCCGTATATAGCTTTATGAGTGTTCCACTTCGCCCTTCCTTAGCTATATACACGATCTTTGAAAACGCAGCACTTGCCGGTTGGCTAGCCGATGTGTGCAGTCGTACCATACGCGCTCATCCATTAATACTTGGAACTAAACTCGCCAAGTTAGACGAACACAATAAGTTCATACGTTTCGAATGTTTCCGGCGCTTTCTGACTCCGTTCCGTAACGTCGATAGTCAGTTCAAGGACCGCGCGCTGACCAAACTCAGTCTGAGAGACTCAGCTGCGGAGAAACTGAGTAGCGCTGGATTTGCCGTGTTTCAAGACGTATGTATACAGAACTTACATTCATCTGTTATACAAAGACCCCGAATACCTACAGGTTATTCTATCGTGGAAATACAGACAGTAGATCCACTTACTGAGACAGACGCACCCACTTCGTCTATACAGCTGGAGGATGAACCAGTGTGCTTGGAATCAGAAGCGATTCAGCCTACAACTTCCCGGAGCAGTGACAATGATTATGTCATAGAATGGTATCAAGGTCCACAACGTCTCACAGCGTACGATTATCGACACGCCAACTACGTTTCTCGAAAACGTTGTCGATTATGCGCATCGAGAGACCACTTCACCCCTCTAGACTCGAGCGTACCTTGTTCCTATTTCCTCGAACAACCGATGATGGAAATATATTGTGCTTATTGCAGACTTAATAACTCTCATATCTTTGCCGTCTGCCCACAATTTATGACTCAATGTCACTACTGTCAACTTAAAGGACATGAAAGTTACAATTGTCCCTTTAATCGCGATTTAGAGAGCGTAGACGAGATAATCACCCTGCGATACATCCGAGCTTGGGAAGCGAACGCGGATTTACATTGCGAATCTCGACATCGCTATTACCCTGGACGAGCTTACGAGGGAGTTTACGCGTTCCATCCTTATCTATTCGCGTCGATTGAACAGAAAACACGCGTACCAAGTTACGAGTTAATGAAGCGTGTTGGTGAGTGTATTTCCACCAAGTTTGTCAGAAAATACCTTAGAAACGTTAACCCTAATGATATAACCACATATCACCTGATCAATTTTATCCGTCAGGACCCCGAGTATGGCGACATCTTTGTGAACTCGCATCCTGAACTACAAGAAGTATCTCGGCGACCATATGAATATCGAACCCGAGAACGCGAGCTGGAGAGAACCATTAAACCGAGAAAGTTCCTCACCACTCACGGTCCACCCACCGCTAGTGTCCAGACGACCCGTCAAGGACCCGTAGGAGCTGCTGTCCTGAGACGCGCCCTAAAGGCCGTTAGACCTCGCTCCCCCGAGGTTGATATTAATCAACCAGGCACTTCGACCGGCGGGTATACCGATCGTAACCCTACACCTTCTGATGCAATTGTATTGCACCCTTCGCCTAGGAGCTACAGCCCTCCTCGTAAAGTGGCTCGCCCCAAAGAGAAAAGGACTCTTGCTAGCCTCAAGAAACTGCGTAAACGCCGTCCGCGTAAGAAAGACTAACTGTTTAGAGTATCTTTAGGTTTTAGAAACTGTGATTTTTATATTTTTTAGACTGAAAATCCCATTTTCTGGGAGCGGTGTAAAAGCCTTTGCTGAATTGCCCCGTTATTTTTATTATCTTTTACATTAAAATACTCTGTAGTTGATTTAATAGGTGTAAGAGACCGTATTATTGCTGTATCGGTGTTTTTTAGAGGATCTAAGACCTATTTCCTCCGTATGTGTACTGTGAAAGGCATAGTTGATGATTCTATGGCAATTCCATGACGCAAAGGGTGATAGCTACTCTTGAACAGTAGTTACTATGACTACGGTTAACAGCTGATATTCATACGTGTTGATTTTCTTTGTTCTACGGCGTCTCTCAGTTCAGTCAGCCAATCAGAGCATTTTTATGGCTCTTGTAGAGAAATTTCCTAGAAATCACGTAATGCTTTATGTGCAGTGTTTACATTCTGTCCTGAGCCAGGAGAGAGCGGCTTGGAAATATTTTGTGCTGTTCTGTTTTTAGCCTAACACTAGTAGGCTTAATTATAAGGACATATATCCGTTATCTCAACTCAAATCATAACATACCATACCTAATCAAACACTGTGCATACTTTATATTGTTATACTGCTATTTACTGTCGGTCCTTCATAATATGGTTGATGAATTATTATATTTGGAATAACGATAAATAACCCCGAAACCCAATATTCTTGATATACCGAAGGTAAGAGAGAAAGGTTATATATAACGATTGTGACTTATGTTAAAGTGGTTTGAAGTGAATCTAATGTTATTTGATAGACCCTACATGAGTCGGTCCGTGTTCCTTTTATATGTGAATAAAATCAGTGAAGATCGGCAGATTAGTGTGCAGTATTGTGCAGCATTGTGTATGAGTGAGACTGATAACGAAGCATTTCCTAAAGAATGCGCCATATATGTGAATTATAACTAAGCCATATCGTTGTGAGTAGTTCAAGTCATAACTCTGTTTATATAGATAGAGCGCCACGTCCTAAAGGAACTGTTAATATTCCCTGAAGGTGAATAATATTGTCAGAGATTATATAATACTGTCAATCGAATAATACATTAGGCTTACATAGCAATAAGATTAAGCCGTCGAACCCAATCTCCCGGGTATATCCAGCGGGTGAATGATCGCGCACAGATTGGTTTCGACTAGTGTAGTGAATCAAATACTTGTCATAGGCTAAAAGTGATTTATTATATAAAGACATCCTAATTTGGCGGGTTAAACTGCCAAAGGTCTGAAAGCGCGAACAGATTCGTCGATAAGGAGGTTACCGAGCAACTTCTTCGGCTTCCTAACGACTCCACCCTTGGCGATGCACTCCGACTAGCACAAGCCGTCTGGGCAGTCCGCAAAGACGTGGCATCCCTTGCCCCCCCTCGCCCATTCCTTCTGCAGTCACCAGTCGCATCGGAGCGACACCGCGATGCACGCAGCCACCGCCCAAGGAATGGTCGAACTCGAAGTGCCCGCAATGTGGATACCCCCCTCACCTGGCAGGCAAACGTTGCCCGGGTGCTGCGGTGCACTGCCGGCACTGCAACCTGGTAGGCCACTACGACCGCATGTGCCGCAACCGCCCCACTCACAACCCAAAGACAAACTCAACCGATTGGGTACCAGACAATGCCCGGAATGCCCCAGAGTCTGCCAGTCACGCCCAAATATGGTCGACAATCCTGGAGGGATTCGACTTTGGAGCCATCCCAGCCGTCTCCGCCACCGAGAGACTCGAATCCCTAGAGACAGTGACCATCGGATTCCAGGTCACCAAGAACCCCTCACACGGAATCCCTGAACTCCAATTCCTGCCCGATTCAGGAGCTAATGTGTCCACTATCCCATGGCGGACCTTCAGGGCGTTTGGTGGTCGCCTCGAGAACCTCCGCCACCCCGATGGCGAACCAATGACGAACCACCGAGACTCCGATACCCCCCAGGTCCCCCGCCTTGCCAATGGGAGCCGCGATGGGTGGTCGCTTAAAGGCATATTTAACGCCACACTTCGATGCGCCACCCTCGGAACTGTCTGCACTACAGACCTGTGGGTTCTCGATGGACTCCAACAGCCTCTCCTCTCCCGACGGGCGTGCTTCACCTTAGGCATCCTGCAGAGCCCGATACTCCGCGGTGGCGACCTCACGGCGACAACGAACTACTCATATTCAGAGCAAACCAAGCCCACTGCAACGCCGTTACCAACCAAAGCCACCAATAATACGGCGCCGACTGGGCCAGCCATCGCCCCGATAACGCCGGCCACCCCCCCCGCCCCCCTCTACCGTTCCACATGCCACCACCATACCCCCAGTGGCGTCCGTCAAAGCCGACTGGGAAGCACTCGAACGCCGCTTTCCCCGCCCACTCTCAGGGCAGTGTCGCATAATGACCGGCGGGGAAATAACAATCAAACTCATCCCTGGTGCCTGACCTAACCAATGCTACACTAATTGAACCATCCTCGTCAACATGGAGGCGGCATTCAACCAGGAACTCGACACCCAGATCGCTATGGGTATACTGGAACCCGCCGGAGACGAGAATAACCCGGGCGAGTGGCTCAGCCCGATGGTCGTTACACGCAAAAAGAGCGACCCCAACAAAGTTCGCATAACGGTCGATCTGCGCGAACTTAATAAAGCTACGGTTCGCCCGAGCTACTTCTCCAACTCCCCATTCCACGTCGTTTCCAAAATCCCAACCTCGGCCCGGTACTTTACCGTCCTCGATGGCCTGAAGGGCTTCCACAAGGTGGGTCTTGACCTTGCCAGCCGCCGCCTCACTACCTTCGCCACCCCACGTGGCCGTTTCCGCTACCGGCGGATGCCCATGGGGTGGCACGGAAGCTCGGATTTTGTTCAACGCGAGGATGGCCCGAGCACTCCATGGGATCCCCGACATCGGACGGATCGTGGAGGATGTCATCATCCACACGGAGACAGCCAAACAACACCCGGAAGCAGTTGCTCGCGTTCTAGCCGCCTGCGACGCTGCCAACATATCTATAAACACGGACAAGGTCCAATACTGCCGCCCCGAAGTCCGCTTCGGAGGCTACCTCGTCAGTCACGGCAACTACCGGATCGACCCATCCCTCACTGATGACCTCCGTAACTTTCCAGTTCCAACCAACCGTCCCGAACTTCGGTCCTTCCTCGGCCTCGCACAACAGTTGGGAAACTTGACTCCGGAGATTTCCCAACTCATCGAGCCACTGCGCAGCCTCAATACGGACCGCACCACCTGGGTTTGGCTGCCGCAACACCAGACCGCCTTCGAGTCCACCTGATCAGCGCTGTCTAGCCCACTCTACCTCTCTGGCTTCCACCCCGACAGGAAAACCGAACTGCTGACAGACGCCTCTCGACTCAATGGCCTTCGATTCCTCCTACGCCAATGCGACCCGACTCCAAACTGCTGGCTGACCATCCAGTGCGGCTCTCGGACCCTCGCCAAACACGAGGCTAACTGGTCCAGGATGGCCGAACTGGAGGCCCTCGGAGCGGCCTGGGTGGCACACAAGTGCCGCTACTTCCTGGATGGGCTAAACCACTTCGACCTCGTCACAGACTGTAGCCCCCTCATACCCATCCTGAATGATAGACGGCTCGGCCAGGTCTCAAATGACCGTCTCTTAAAATTAAAAACGGCTCTATCGCGGTTTAACTTCACTGCCCGCCATCAGAAAGGATCCCGGCACCTCGTCGCCGACGCATTCTCCCGCTCGCCGCGAAATAAACCCACTCCGGACGACCTCGTCCTCGCGGCCGATGACAACAACAACCACGAGTTCATCATCTCGGCGGCTCTCGCTGAGACAGCGCAGACACTCGACGCCTGCGACGCCCGACTCGACGAAATCCGAGCCGCCGGCGCCGTCGACCCAATCTACTCGGCTCTCCTCGCCACGATCCGGGACAGCTGGCTGACGTCACGTCATAACATTACCAACGACGACCTGCGACCCTACATGGCATCATCCTCCACGGGCCGCAGATCTACATCCTGAAGGAACTCCGTTCAAACACCCTCCAACTACTCCACGCCGCCCACCAGGGCCTCAACAAGACCCGTGAGCGCGCAAGTCGGTCGGTCTGGTGGCCGACCATTTCGAACGACATTGCGGTCGCCATCGATAGCTGCCAATCCTGTCAGTCGTCACTACCGTCCCAAGCACCGGAACCCCTCCAACGGCACCCCGAGGCCACTCGGCTGTTCCAAAGGGTCCACGCCGACCTATTCGTGGCGGACAGCACGAACTACATGGTTGCTACCGACGAATACACTGGTTGGCCCACTTTGTTCCGACTTGGTTCTGATACAACTTTTGCTGCCATCATCATGAACCTCCGACATCTATTTCTAGCTACCGCCGTCCCCCAGGAGTTCCATCCCGACGGCGGCCCCAGTTCGGTTCAGAGGCGGTGAGGACCTTCCTCAAAAACTGGGGGGTCCACTTCGACCCATCGTCTCCATACCTCCCCGCACCAACGGCCGTGCCGAAGCCGCCGTGAAAGCGATGAAACGAATCGTTCGAGGGACCAACCACGATGTCGACGGAATCGCGCAAGGTATACTCGCGTTTCGGAATATGCCGCGATACGGCTGGCGCTCGCCTGCAGAACTACTGTATGGGCGCAACATACGGGAAGCCCTGCCGGCACATTCCTCCTCATTCGACCCCAAATGGAGGAGGAGCTTCCAGCAACTGGACGAGGTCGCCGAAAAATTCAAACGCAGCCTACGTGCGGCCTACGACCTCCGCACTCGGCCCCTCCATATTATATCCATAGGGACATCCGTCCTCGTCCAGAATACCATCACCAAGCATTGGACGGGCCAAGGCGTAGTCATCGAAGCGCTCCCGAACCACGACTACATGGTCCACCAGGAGAGTGGTAGCATACTCCGACGCAACCGAGTCTTCCTCCGACCCCGCACCACCTCGGAAGGAGGGGCCACCACACCGACTCCGAGTCCGCCCACCGCGCCACTAAATGTACCGGAACCAGCGACTCCGCCCCCGGAAGTACCCCCGACCTGGGCCGAGATCGCTTCACCAACCCCCGAGACCCCGATCCAACCGCCGAAACCAGCCACTTGTTCCGGACGCACAGTCCGACCCCCTCAATACTATGGTTTCCCGAAATAATACATGTAGACAATTCATACCCAAACGCAACTCCATTTTACATGGCCCAATAATACAAATTATGTAACCATTTATTTAGTTCATGCCACAAATTCATTTGTTTATATCGTTGCTTAACAACGCTTTTCGTTGCTCGGCAGCCTAGGAAAACCGTTTTTTTTTCACCGCTGTGCGGTGACAGTTTGTTTTAGGCGTACTTAGTTCATAACACAAACTCAGTTGTTTATATCGTTGCTTAACAACGCTTTTCGCTGCTTGGCAGCCTAGGAAACCGGGACGTAAGTATGCTTAGTATTCCAGTAATCATACTGCCTTCTGTACTGCCCTATCATCTAGCTGTCTAGGCCTAATGCATGGTTTGCTCTACTTATAATATACATACACTATACTTGAACTCATGTCACTCCATTGTTAATGCGCAGCCCCACATATATACATTCGTCAGTAATGCTGTCATTTTTTTCACTTTTTAACAATAACATAAACAACTCTAACTTTTCTTCACTTTTTATCCTCGAAAATTAGAGTTGTGGTCAGACAGATAAACATGCCACACATGTTTCCACTTCCCCATTGAATTAACAGATTGCAAAAAATTTGCTATATTCACTGCTTTCCCGATGTAGATAACTTTGTCTTGCTTTGACAGATGAACGACCATCTTTCAGAATTTAACAACTTTTGTTTTTACCAGATTAATTTCCATGCTATTTAATCAATAAACACAATTGTCGAAGAGCATTCAAACTCTGTTGTATATCGTCCCTGTTTCTCGAGTAAATCACTAGATCATCCACAAGTAATATAAACCTTAGTAGTTTAACAGATAAGCGGTGACAGACAATCCCCCTGTAAAATTCCCCGTAGTTGTCGAATCGCCTCAGCGGACAGGCTCAAATCGATCAAATATTCTAATTGAATTGTTAAATAAAAATCCTTAATTAAGTCAAAAGTTTTACCATGTATTCCTAACCGGTGAATTTTAGAAAGAAGTTGGGCATAACCAAAAACCATATCGAATGCTTTTCTAAAATCAATAAATAATGTGTATAAAATTCGCCCATTGTAGTTGCAGACTGTATGCAGACAGTATATCGCTAATAGGGTGTTCTTTGCCTCTATGGTTTCCTTTCGTGATTCAACTAGATCCCTAATGGACATGAATATCATTTTTTGATTGCCACTAATATTATTTTCTCATCCTCAAACGACATACTTCTCTTTGATTTAATATTTCTAATTTAAGCGATAGCCTCGGCAGAGTTAATTAAAGTTAAGTAAAATCATAATTTTTTACTAATATGCGTACCACTTTTTCTCCACAGCCCGGCCACTCGGAATTCCACCACAGGGAGTCAGCCTACAAGAAATACGACGATACTGTGGCTCAAAGCCACTGGGCTGCCACATCCAGCACCACATCCCTGCCACAGAGAACGCCAGAGAGTACCGCCACCCAGCCACACCAATGGCCACAGCACTCACACACCCAGCAGTGGTACACGGAGCCTCACGCGCCGCCACATTGGCTGCCACACGGCGCCACTGAGCCACACACAACGCCACACGCGGCCACACCCCTCCATTACGACGAAAGACCAATAAAACCCAACACAGAAGGATATAAAGTATCGGCTTACAACGAAAACGATATACCTCCACATGTACCCAAAGTAGCGCCATCTACTGGCCATCAAACGCACAAACATAATGAGTCAGAAAGCCCAGAAAGGAAGTCTCCAGTACGCCATAACTCCGGTTTAAGACGGGCCCTTAAACTTTTAGTTAACACTCATCGAGACCAAACAGCTTCAATATCCCGTAAATGTGAGAGACACCTAGAACTTTTAACCGTTATGGAATCAGATGACTCCCGACTCAGTAACTCTTTGGTTCAACTCGAGGAGAATTTGGTAGGGCAGACAAAGTCTCTAGAGATGATGTTGAGCCATCTCAATGCATTCTCCAAACTCCCATTAAAAAAGAATTGAATTTATCAATAAATTATTATGCTACATTATACATACTGTTAGTAGACTCTATTGGTAAGTAACTGCGGTGCAAATAATGTATTTAACATTAATACTTATAATTATGTACATATAATTTGTATTACATTAATTGATAGTAAATTATATTTTTATATAATCATTATCACTAATGAAAAGAACCCAGCATCATAGCGCCCTCTACTGTCAGACCCAGCACCATAGCGCCCTAGATCTCATGGTCAGACAAACAGTGGCCCAAGATCTCGCGGCCAGCCGTACACAGTGCCGGTGATCCCAGCATCATAGGGCCCCAGATCTCATGGTCAGACAAACAGTGGCCCAAGATCTCGCGGCCAGCCACACACAGTGCCGATGGACCCAGCATTATAGCGCCCCTAGATGTTGCGGTAAGTCGTACACAGTGCCATCGGATCCAGTAACATAGCGTATAGTCCGGTTTTTGGCAATGATATGTAAGGATATGATACAGAGTAGGCCATGGAAGAGGGTTTTTGGGATATATGACTGAGAGTCTGGGAGTCGAGATCGGATTTATGTACCGATAGGACTGTATTAGAGATTAGGAATATATTCAGATAAGATTATATATTATATTAGATTGAGAGATTATTTGATTACTTCATGATAGCGGCGGGTACGGCAAACGGGGGCTTACAACTTCCCACCGAGATCCAGATCTCATGCTTTTCGGATACCTACACAATCCAAAATTTGGAAATTATTTTACGGATACCGGTACCGGTAGTAAAACGGTGGTAACGGTAACGGATCGGATACATTTTACGGAACTGGGAACGGATATCAATTACGGAATTGTGAGTACGGTACCGGTAATTTATTCATTGTTGTATTGCTGTATTGGCAGACTGACAGTTTAGAGTTGCCTAATTCTGAAATTCGGTAGGCCTAAAGCCTAAGGAAAAATACGGAAATAATTGTACAACGGTCTGACGGTATGGAAGAGATATTACAGGGATTTACTTTTGATCGGCTGCGGGAGATTGGTCGCCAATTTGATTTTGATTCTGCTGGGAAGAGAAAGGAAGATGTTGTAAACTTTTTAATAGGGTTGCCACCTAAGTCACTTAAGGCATTTGGTATTTCACTACCCACAGAGGCGGCGTCTGGAGGTGTAGATCCAATGCTAAACATACTACAACAGCAACAAGAAATATTCTCAGTACTTATCCAACAGCAAAGAAATATGCAAGGGGTGGTCGAGCAATTGGCGCAGGGAACCACATTCGGTGTTGGCGGGGCTGGGGGAAGGGAACCATTCCGGGAAAATGATACCCCGACAGTTAAACCCCCAAAGCCAATGTTACGGGCTTTAACGGTCAATGATGACATTGAACACTTTCTTACGGTTTTTGAACGGACAGCCACATTACAAGGGTGGGACAGATCAGTCTGGTCCACCCAGCTTGCTGGTCGGCTAACCGGTAAAGCATTAGCAGCTTTTTCCACCCTTTCTAATGAGGATGCTGCTGATTATGATAGGGTGAAAGAGATAATTCGGTCGCGATATGACATAAATACGGAGAACTTGAGGTTGCGGTTTCGGGGAGACAGAAAAAGAGATAATGAATCCTTTAGTGAGTTTGCGGAGAGAATGCGGGAATCCTATAGGCGGTGGGTGTATGAGCAGGTTACGGGTGAAGATGAAGAAATGATTCCATTAGAAGAATTAATTTTAATGGAACAGTTTTCCAATTGCGTACCTAATGATCTGCAAGTTTGGTTGCGAGATAGAAAACTAAAATCTCTAAGTCAGTTAGCGGTGTCAGCTGATGATTACGCATCAGCGCGGCGTTTTAATTCTCAACAGTTTAGTAGTCGTCCACGGGATTTTCAACAGAATTTTAAACGGACGCCTTATGGAAGTAATAATAGCGGATATCAATATTCTGAGAATAAACCACACAGAGATGGTTTTACACCGAATTCAAATTCACCTGCGTTTCAACCTTCTGCATCGTTCAATCCTCATTCGCGTCCATTACCGAAGTGTAAATTCTGCGATAGTCTTGGGTTCCATAACGAATTCCATTGGAAGGAGCAGTGTCCGCGTGATAGAAGATACGGTCCTGCAAAATCTTTCCAAACTCCTCGTAACTTCAATCAAACATAAACAAACTCAGCACATCTGGTTTCGAAACCCTTTCCTTCTAGAAATGAAGGAAAAGCAGCTTCTGTCAGAAATCCTAACAGCTATTTGGTGGATAACTCAGTAGTAAACTTATTGTTCGGTGAGGCAAATATCGTTAGTAGTGGAGAAACTAAACTGGGAATGCGATGTACATCCACGGTAAAGGTCGGTTCCTTAGAATATACGGTTTTATTGGACTCTGGTTGCCAAGCAACATTAGTTTCTGTATCAACAGCTCAATGTATTCTTAAAGAATTGGGTACACAACGACATCTTGTGGATACTAGTTCGGATTTATTACGTTTAAGCTCAGCTACTGGAGCCCAACTAGATGTATGCGCCAGATTTAAAGCCCCTGTAACTTTAGATGGTTTTACGGAAACAATCACTTTGTGGGTTGTTCGAGATTTTGATCATGATTTTGTAGTTGGAACGGATGCCTTACCAAAGTTAGGGGTTTCTTTGAGGACTGCGGAACGCACGATTTTCGGGACGGAACGATTAGAAATAAACCATTCGGATTTTGCCATGGATTCGATTTCCAAGGTTGTAGATTCTTGGAGGAAAAAGATCGGAGCGGATGATCGGGGCGTTACAGATACACGGAATAACAACAGCGGGTTGTGTGCACTGTTAGTTGGAAAACAAATTCCTCCTCGGACAGCGAGTTTTGTAAAGGTACAGGTTGAAGGACAGTTTAAAGAACTCCCGTCTCGACAATGTTTATTTGAACCTTCAGATGGGTTAGCGGAATACGGTTTATGTTCTACGGGAGCCGTTCTTGAACTGGAGGAGGATGGTTACGGTTTATTGGGGATTCTAAATTTAGATTCCATCCACAAATCTATTCCAGAAGGTTTAACTATTGGGAAATGTACGAACTTAATTGCCGATAATGGTACAATTAATCTAACGGAAATCACGGATACGGATGTCACGGACACCAATGTTCTAGATTCGGTTGCGGATGGTTTATCGGCAGTAATAACGAATGTAAAGGAACGCGAGAAGGTACTCGAATCCAGCATCGATTTATCGGAAACGGACTTGACAGAAGAACAAAAGTCGGAGGTTTTGAATCTACTAAAAGAGTACCACGATGTATTCCAACTCTCAGATGATGAATTTGGGAGAGCGGATTTACCGGAACATTGTATTAATACGGGTACCACGGCGCCTATTAAACAGGGACTTCGCAGGACTCGCCACGAATTAAAGGCAGTTGTGGCCAAGGAAATAAAGAAAATGTTAGATTTGGGGGTGATTCAGCCATCTCAGAGTCCGTGGTCTTCCCCAATTGTACTAGCAGCGAAACCCGATGGGTCTGTTCGGTTTTGCGTAGACTACCGGAAGTTGAATAGTTACACGGTCAAAGATAATTATCCTCTTCCCCATATTGAGGATATATTGGACCGTTTGCGTTCTTCAAAGTACTTTACCTCCCTAGATTTAGCCATGGGATATTGGCAAATTCCGTTATCCTATGATGATATTCCCAAAACAGCTTTCACTTGTTCGTCAGGGTTTTATGAATTTATTGTGTTAGCCTTCGGGTTATGTAATGCTCCGGCATCTTTTCAACGCGCTATGGAAAAAATGTTGCGGGGTATTAGTGTGGTAGGGAAAAATCCATATAACGTATTTATTGACGACATATTAATTAACTCGGATGACTTTATTAGCCATTTAAACCACGTAAAACTTATTCTAGAACAGTTATTAACCAAAAAGGTAAAACTCAAAGTAAGGAAATGTACCTTTTTTAAGTCTCAAACTAATTACTTGGGTCATATCATTTCTAGAAATGGTATTAGCCCGGACCCTAAAAAAACTGATAAAGTTCTGAATTATCCGGAGCCCCATAACCTTAAAACACTTAGAGGTTTTCTAGGGTTAACAAACTATTATAGACGTTTTATTGAGGGCTATGGAAGTATTGCTAAACCTTTATACGAACTGTTACGGAAAAATACTGTATTTGTCTGGACCAATTCCACTCGCTTGGCATATTGGGAACTAAAGAACCGGTTGGTATCCACACCAGTTCTAGAATATCCAGATTTTGATAAACCTTTTATTTTGGAAACAGATGCGAGTGAAATAGGTTTTGGTGCAATTTTATCACAAATTTGTGATCGTGATGGGATGTTACATCCCATTGCATATGCGTCTAAACATATTGATAACGCACAACGTAGGTACAGTGCGCCTCATCTAGAATTATGGGGTTTGAACTGGGCCTGTAATCATGTTCGTACATACTTATATGGTCGAATAAGTAGTAATGTTGTTTATACAGACCACGCTTCTATTAAGGGGTTGTTGCGTGGGCGTACTGAATTAACCGGTCCATTAGCGCGGTGGGTATTTAATATCAATGAGTATATTAATCCTGATCATGTTTTTCATCGGCCGGGCAAAGCAAATGGTAATGCTGATGCTCTTTCGAGAATTCCGGTTGCTACTAGCAACCAAAACGGTATTTGTGCTAGCTCAAATATATGTGAGTCTTTTGAAAAGTTACGGGAGGAGACGGAATTATTGAAAGAGTTACAGTATACTGATTCTGATTTACGTGCACTTATTGATTTTCATGTATCTAAAATAGTACCCAGTGACAAAAAGATGAGAGATTTTGTAAAAACTAATTCTGATAATACCACTCTAATTGACGGTGTTTTATATAAAGTAGAAGATAATGTTGATTTTCGGCAGCCGCGTTTAGCTGTCCCAAAGGAGTGGAGATTTAAGATATGGAATGAAATTCATGGGGGTAAATTTGCTGGCCATCTCTCTGATCATAGAAATTGGAGTGTGCTAAGATTACAATATTGTGGGGGTTGGGGGGTGCTTTTTTGCCGAGTCAGCTCTCGGGGCAAATACAGTCTATCAAGTGGATTTGGATGATTATAGAACTGAGTTGTCAGATCATCTATCTACGGCGTGGGATATTGCACGACGCAACATAAATAAGGCGCAGGTGCAATATAAGGAACAGTTTGATAAAAAACGTAAATCAGTCACATATCGAGTCGGAGATAGGGTGTTCCTTCACCGACCTGATTTGGTGAAAGGAAAGTATCATAAACTCACTAGGCCATTTCATGGGCCTTATAGAATTCTAAAAATTGTCGCCAATAATGCGGAAATAAGATTGGTTGACAAGCCACATGATAAGATTTTATTTGTAAACATTGACCGACTACGTAATTGTAAATCGGAAGTACCAAGTCAGTCCTATACTGGGAAGTAAAATTATTATTTTTGGGATATAAATATATGAGATTTATATATTATTTTTGTGCGTATTTTTATTATTCTTGAGACATATAAGATTTACATTTTTTGTTTTGTTTTGTGCTTATATATGTGTTTTGTGCTTAATTTTATTATTTTTCGGTATATTTTTTGTGAGCTACAGTATTTAGCTATTACGAATTTTCTTTTGACACTCTGTGGCAAGAGTGCCTTTTTTTGTGCGGGGGGAATATGTAAGGATATGATACAGAGTAGGCCATGGAAGAGGGTTTTTGGGATATATGACTGAGAGTCTGGGAGTCGAGATCGGATTTATGTACCGATAGGACTGTATTAGAGATTAGGAATATATTCAGATAAGATTATATATTATATTAGATTGAGAGATTATTTGATTACTTCATGATAGCGGCGGGTACGGCAAACGGGGGCTTACAGATATGTTCACATAGTTGTATAAACAAACACAATATGGCTAATTGCTTATGTGCATCACAGGCAATGTTGTGAACCCTTATGGTATTTGTATACCATCCAGAGGCTGAGACTTGGTGTCTTCAGCACTTAGAGCCCAGCGCTCTACCAAGCAGTAAAGCAGTACAGGCTCCACTACTGCTTAATCTGATTACTGTGATTACTTCCAATTTGTAGCATATGATAGGATTTATTATTGCGGATCCGAAATGTAAATGGTGTGATTGGACGATCTGATGACATGATCTGCTGGTCTCTGTATAAAAATAAAAAAAATTATTTTTGGTCAGCCAGTTTAGGACATTATATAGACTCAGAGAAGGCATCTCCCCATCCCACCACATGACAAAGTTGAAACTCTTCACAATTATCCAACTCCAAACTCGAAATCAAGCTTTCGCCGTTTCCTGGGTATAACTAATTTTTATTCAAAATTTATTCCCCGATTCCAGGAGATACCGGTAGCTGCGACACTAACCGATCTTCTTAAATCTGCTTCTTCTAAACTTCAAGAACCAACGTAAAAACTACAGTGGAGTGACCAAGTCGAATTTGCCTTTGAATAACTGAAAGAAGCCCTTTTAGATGCTACAAAACTGGCACATCCATCTCATCATAATGAAGCTGATCACAATGTCACATTTACACTAACCTCAGATGCTTCTAAGACCTCTGTAGGAGCAGTTCTACGGAAGATTTCCAAAGCCAGTGACCCACCAGAACCCCTCGGGGTATTTTTTCAAAGAAATCAAAACCAGCAGAACAACAACGTGACAGAACTCCTGGCTATATACTTAGCAGTTAGCAGGTCTGAAATTATTTTGGAATATAATTACTTCTAAATCGTTATTTATTATCACAATTAACTTTCAGTTTCGCTCTATTATGTAAGGAACAAAAAATTTTAAATGTTATCTTACATCATCAAAGGATAATTTAACCGCCACGATGTAAACAAATGGATTATAAAAATTAAAATAGTAAAACCAACAATAATTACTTATAAAGTAGGCCTACTGGAATCACAGTTAGTTAGATATACAAACTACACACAATTGTTGAATAAGTTTTATACAGAAATATAACCAAAAAATAATAATTTATGTTAATATTGGTTTGGTTGATATCCTTTTCTCGACAAAGAAGGCCTTTAGTATGACAACCTGACCGGCCCCTGCCACTAACATTATGATGCATTGTCCGAAACTCCAGGCATGGGTCCGGAAACCCAGACTGTCTGCAACAGACCGACCCTTAGACTCTCGTATCCTAATAAACAAATAAATATTACGTTTATGTTAATTATTACCTATATCCAACTGTACTATTAAATACACTAACAGCACTACAGTGCAGTACAGTAGTATATTGAAAACGACATGAGATAATAGCATTCTTATAATTCAGTACAATTAATCAGTCATCAGAACAGTAATAATGTAGGTCTACTTGTACTGTAATAGTTAATACCTCGTAGTACCGCATGTAACCAAAGGAGGTCGCAGTAATCCCAACACTATAGGTCTAATATGTAGAGGTAGACAACCAACCATGCCATTCCAAGGCAACTATAGGGCCATAATACTGAAAGTAAATCAGTAGTGGTTGGATGGGCGGCTTTCACCTTAGGCCTATATTTTTACATTTTTGCTTATATTTCATTCATTAACTAATTCAAACTGGCTTTAAATATATATTATCATGATATAACTGTAAGTACATAGTTATACTTTAACTATGGCCAAATAAAAACAATATACAGTATATTGGAGGTGAACGGGTGGAGTTGTATTTTGTTTGATCCTTTGAATGATTGGAATTTCTAAGGTAAAATTGTTTTTTCACAAGTGAGGAGCCCCCAGATAAATACATAGAGCGGTGTATTTTTGTTAACAAAATTAAGGTACATTTGGGGTTGGACGTAAATCCAATCTTGGCGAATTAATATCTCGCCTCAATGTTAAATTATTTAAGAAAGGAGCAAATATAGGAAATGGAGGTCACGTTTGCTTTGCTATGCTTGCAGCTTACAGGGGCTGAGTGGCACGTTTTTTTTAACCAAAATAATAAACTAAACACAATAGAATAGGTGACAGATTTATGGATAATTATTAGTGATTTAGGCACCCCCCCCCCCCCCCCCCCCCCTCCCCCACCCCCGTTGGTTATGGCCACCACAGCAAGACGGCAGTAGACTGGATTTTAGTCCCCTGTGGTGGACGTTTTACACTGTAAATTTTTTATATTAATATTGGTTTAAATTTATTTATTTATATGTAGCCAACAAAAAGAAAATCAGTGCTGTATATTAGTTAATCAGTAAATATCAATTATCAGTGTCCAACTCGAAGAAGTAGGTTAATTTCTGATTCGTTAGACTGGAATTCCAGCAAGAGTGAACAACACCCGACTCCACGACGGCCCATTAGACCCACACACCCTCCCCCATCCCACCCACATCGTTTACTAATAATTAACCAGTCAAATTGTGTAAATGATTACTGAAATAATGTAATTGTGTTATGTAACTATTGTGTTGTGATTGAATGCATATTGGATATAGCCGACAATTGTGTCGGGATTTTCCCTAGAGAGAGTAGAGAGATTACTATAAATTATAGATGTCTGTTTACCTGTGTATAACTTGGTACTCTTTCATTACGCTAACATCTCTGTTGATATCTTCGAATGAGGCTTCTATTGGTGTCAGAGCCGTTGGCTTTATTGCTCCTGCTCGTTGCGCCAAACTCTGAAATACGTCGGAATCCAAAGTGAAGTGGACAACCTTATTGGAGACCGTGGAGAAGTCGTTGCTATGGTAACAGAGTAAATGGAAAAGTGCAAATTATTTTAGAACTGGTTGCTACAAATTCAAAGTATTTCGCCACAGTAACACTCCTTTTGTATTCAAGAACTATTTAAATTTGGTAGAGCTACAATTTCTTAATATCTCTAAATTTTAGGCTAGACAGACATCTTCTTAAATTATACTAAAATTTGTTACCACTTTATTTCTCAATGTCGACTCGACACCCCTTTGTTTTTAATAATTTTTGAAGTATGATGAATATTATCTAGTACCACCGGTACTTATCTTAATTCAATCGGAGTAATTTCAGGTAGATAGTGTATTTGATAGCTATTGTAGTTCATTTAATTAAACTAGCTGGTAAAAATATTATTTTTTACACGGGTAAAAAATTGAACTTTTTTTCACATATTTTCACAATTCTCGAGGCAATTTATTTACCGAGCGTCACCGAGATAGTGTTACAAAATATTTTGAACTATAGTATTTTACAATATTGCAAATCCAAATTACTGTACTCTTAAACTGTTGCCTTACTCAATGTTAAATGTTCTCGAATATTTATTACGTAACTAGAACATAGAGAACAACATAAACCAATATTGGATATTGAGTTCCGTTTTGTATTTCATCTTTCAGACACTAAAGTTGCAATAACTTTTGAGTGAGTGCATGTATTTTGCTCAAATTATATGCAAACTGTGCATGCATCTGTGTAGTACACGCGTGTGCTAATGGACCAAAATATTACAATCTTTAATCAACTATTTTTATTAATAGAATTGAATTATAATGATAAATTTTGAAATTATGAATTACGGGCTGTTCAAACTCCGCAATAAATTCTACCGACTGACCCCGTGGTATCACCACCACGACCTGGCCCACAACCTGACCCCGGGGTGTTATCACCGCATCCTGGCCTGCCACCTGTACCCGTGGTGTTACCACCACAACCTGGCCTGCCACTTGATCCCGGGGTGTTACCACCACAACCTGGCCTGTCACCTGATCCCGTGGTGTCAACACCACAGTCTGTTACACTGACTGAACCCGGGGTGTGACTCAGACCACTGCCTGACCCCAGACAACCACCCAGTTCACCGCCCCAACGCCAGTGCTGGTATGCTGACGACGCTTCTTCAGCAGGCACGCTCAACGGAGTCAGTGATTGGTGGCGCAAACTGTGTCTGGTGGGCCCCGCATCGGCTACAACCGCGAGGCAACAAAGAGTTACCTCGTAGTCAAGCCGGGGCTTGAGGCCAAGGCCCACACTGTGTTTGGGATTGGTGGTGTACAACTCGTTTCCGGCCACCGTTTTCTGGGTGGTTTTATCGGGGAGGCCTCACAAAGGATGGAGTTCGTGACCAAGAAGGTGTCGGGCTGGGTTAGCAGCATAGGGAAACTCGCAGAGGTGGCTAAGGAGTACCCCTAGACCACTCACACCGGGATGTCCCAGTGTATCCAAGCGGAATGGGACTACCTCCTGCGGGTTGTCCCTACTGACGATTGCGAGATCGCCCCGATTAGGTCAGCGTTGCTGCATACATACATTCCAGCACTGTTTGGAACCCGCCTCGACGAGGTGGACGAGGATCTCGTTCTCCTCCCGGCGCGACATGGTGGAGTCGGACTGCAGGACCCACTCATGAGGATGGGTCGAGCGTGGGAGGCCTCAATAAGTGGGACTTCGTTTGTCTCCTCAGCGATCATTTCTGAACAGCCACTCAATGTCACAGACCACGATGCCCAACTGCTTCAGGTCCTAAAGGAGAGCCGGAGTTCCCAGGATGAGTCATACAAGGAGAAGCAAGATGCAGCGATGGGGGCACTTCCGGCTCATCGATGGCGGACTGTCCAGCGGGTTGTGTCCAATAAGACTGGGGGTTGGTTGACGGCTCAGCCGTCACCTCTGGACCACACTGACCTTAGCCCTGACGAATTCAGCTACAACCTTTCTCTCCAGCACGGCCTCGTCCCCCCCTGGTCTGCCAGCTAAGTGTGAGGGTTGTGGGGAGTCCATCTCCACATCCCACGCTTTGAGCTGCAAGTCAGGGGGTCTGATAGTGAAGCGCCATGACGAAGCCCGTGAGGTATTTGGGGAATCTTGGCTGCGGTGGTCGGGCCTTCTAGTGTGGAGTGGGAGGTAACCCTCTCACTAGGGTGTCTGGACCGCGAGGGCCAGGTGGTAGGGGGAGTGCGAGCAGACCTGGTCGCTCGGGGAGTCTGGGCCAATCATCGGGTGGCGTCATTTGATATATCATTAATAAACGCTGACGCCACCTCGTATGCCCAGGCAAACCGTTCGACTGAGTCACTGCTTGAGGAGCAGTGCAGGCTCAAGAAGCGCCACTACCGCACCGTCTGCGAGGACCGGAGGATGGCCTTCACCCCGTTGGTTGGCACCACTGACGGTGTCTGGTGCGCTGAGATCGTATCTCGGCGAGATGGCATGCGCGAAAGGGGCCTCGCATGTGTCCTGGGGGGTGTTCGCCGGCGGCTGCAGTTTGCGCTCCTCTGATCCAGCTCCCTCTGCCTCCGTGGCGGACGCCGGTCTTGGCGAAGGTGGGAGGGCGAAGGTTTGGCTGGGAATTATTGAATTCGGGGCGTTATACTTGTACATATCCACATATAATTAAATATACTACTACTACTACTAGGATCGGCATGCTGCATTGCAGCTGCATTTTTAAGAATGCTGTGCCGGCTTGTCAACAAAATTGCACCGCCACAACTCCCTATCACCCATGACATTTGCTAGATCATCCACATCTTTAAGACCAGTGTCCTTTAAGATGCGTCTCAAGAAAGTCATGGGCTGTCCACCATGCTTATTCACCAATGTTATATAGTGTCTGGTTGGAGATGTGTGCATTGTACTTGACACAATGAACCCGGCGTAGCATTCTTGTGAATGTGCCATCCAGAGATTTGGTGTCCTCAGCAGTTAGAGCCCAGCATGGACTCCCGTAGAGGAGTACTGGAACTACTGCTGCTCTAAATAATCGGACCTTAAGTTTCCGATTAATTCTCGGTGATTTCCAAATCCTGGAAAGCCTATTCAAGGCTGTCCATGCCTTTCCCTTACGTATTCGAAGGTCCTCACCTGACTTCCGGATCCATGATCCCAGGTAACAGAAGTCGTCCACATGCTCAAGCATAAGATCCTTTGAGCTTATGCTCATCCGATCAGAGACTTGCTGAGGACTTTCAAAGTTAACGGTCAGAATTTTGGTCTTTCTGGAGTTAATAAAAAGACCAACACTAGAAGCAGCATGTTCTAATGAGCTGAGGAGCCGTTGGTCTCCCTCTAATGATTCTGAGAGTACTCCTAAGTCATCAGCAAAGTCTAGATCAGTTAGGTAGTTGGCAGGATTTCCTCGACTTTTGGAGCCAGTAGGTGGAGTTATCATCACCCCATCATCATTATGATGATCTAAGGACATGCGTAGAACATAGTCAACCACAATAATGAACAAGAATGGTGCAAGTGTGTCTCCTTGGAGGACGCCCCATAACACTTCAAATGGTTCTGTGTCACCGTCAACAGTAGACACAAATGTTGTCGAACCATCGTATACTGATCTGATTGCTGCAATAATTTCATCAGGAATCCCATATAATGAAAGTATGCTGAACATACGTGAGCGAGAGACTGAATCAAAGGCCTTGAAGAAGTCAACAAAGATAACAGCCAGATGCCTGTCTTTCTTTTTTGATAATTCTTCAATTATCCTTCTAAGTGCCAAAATGGGCTCCATGGTCCCACGACCTTTACGGAACCCATTCTGATTTCCACGGAGCAGTCTCTCAATGGGATCCCTGATGCGATTTAATAGAATCCTATTGTATAGCTTTGCAGCAATCGAGATCAATGAGATTCCCCGAAAAGAACCATAGAGTGTTAGGTTGCCCTTCTTGGGAACTGGCACCAACTTATTTGTTTTCATTTCTTGTGGGACTCTTGTTGTTCGGTACATGTCTACTATGATGGGATAGATGAGCTTTAAACACTCAGGTATTTTAAAGACCTCAGGGGGAACACCATCTACTCCACTGGCACGATGAGGGGGATAAGTCAGTTTCGTATAGTAAATTCCTCCACAAGGAAAAGGAAAGCGAAAGGGAAAGTCGTGTGAATAATAAAAAGTACAATGAATGAAAATAAAATAGTTTTATTTCCCTAATGATCCGATTAACCTCCCCAGAATCCATGGTGAATTATTGGCCTACTGTATATCTCCGTCTATCATCTTGTGGTTAAAGCACTATATTTTCTTCCATGTAATATTTTGTTAAATCATTAAAGTTCCTGTTATTATTGAAGTTTCTAATATATATTGCTAAAAATATTTAATTTATTAATAGTACGGTACCTTATGTTGCTAAGAGACAAGAGCTGTAAATATCTCACCTAAAACAAAATGAATATTCACCGTTTATTGCATGGAACTCAACAGTGTCATTGTTGCCGCGGAATTTTTTGTAAATTTCATCCATATTTGGGTCTACGACGAGTACATCTATATCCACATTACCTCCCCTGAGAACGGAATACTCCATAGTATAGAGGGCCTTGGAATAGTTACCAGTCACATTAAAGTTTTCGTAAACACAGATAGAAGATTTACTTTCTATTAGTAAAGTCATCATGGAGTCTTGGAATTCAGACTTTGTTGATTGGGATGTCGACAGCAGCACTATAACAACGGTGATGACATATAAGTTATACATTTTATAAGTTTTTCATTTAAATTTAATTAAAAAAATTAATTCTAAAGAATTATATTAAATCATTAAATAAAATCATACATTATTTCTATACATAGCAATACATTAATTTAGTTATTCAAATTTATTTCTAACATGCCTGTTAAACTATATTTTAAATTAATGATTTTTGGCAAATTTAATGAAAATCGGCGCCACATTTAATTTCTAATTAGGTCCAATTAATTACAGCATATTTTTTAAAGTAGCGGAAGTATCCAGTTTAAAGAATTAAGCAGAACATAATGTAAATGTAAATATAAATGTAAATAATGTAAATAATTTCGTAAGGCGTGATTCATAATGAGGACCAGTTGAATTACTGGGAGTAAGGTTAAAAATGATAATATTATTTAATATTGTGGAGCACTACTGCCTAACAAGTATGTTTGCAGTTGTATTCATAATTTCTATATTATTACGGAAGGACTGAAAAATAGGAATACTAATTTATTCCTATAGATACTGTATATAGATAACAGAAGCTTAAGATGGAAGCTCTATACGAAAATTTTATACTTCCACCTAGAGGATGGCGGTGGAATTAAAGATTTCATGAAAAACACTAAGACTAGTCAATCTTGGTCCAAATTTGTTAAAACCAACTTCTTACGGACTCAGGGCCATCGAATCTACAAAACTTATTTTATATAATTTTTAATTAGCCATTTTTATTTAAATTAATTACAGTAATTAATTAAATTAATAAGTAATCACATTTTTAATTAAAATTTATATTAATTAATATATCATTTAAAGGTCTGCCAAAGCTCGTTCGAATGAGCAAAAAATGAAAACAATTGGATGAAAAAAGTCATTCCGAGATAATTTCCTTCAAAGTTTAAACCTTTCCGCGAAAAAATGGCTGTCTGACGTCTAGCTGGTAAATAATTTCTGGCATGAAGGAAGCACACCACAGAGCTAAAATTTTCAGTTCGGGGGTCGCTGATTTCATTTTTGACTTTCTTTTTTAATATTTGGTGGAATCTGGTCTGTCTGTCTGTCTGTGATACCCCCCCCCCCCCCCCCCCCGCCCACCCTTTAGGATAGTGAAAAGAAAACAAAAAAGATACATATTTTATTGTCTACAACCCACTAAATTTATCATAATTTCTTTAAAATATCTTAAAAACATCATTGGCCTATTTAATTTCAGACAAACTTTTAAAGCTATTGTAAATACAGTATATAATGTACAGTATAATAATATATTAATGTAAAATGTAGACCTATACAGTAATCAACTAGCCGTAAAAATACATTAATTATTGGAATTTAAGACGCTTTTTGGTGAGTTGGTGTACTACAGCTCAGTGTACTATAACTGTAGGCCTACACAACACATGGAAGTGATCAATGACAGTTGTTGTCAGTGAAGGGATTAGATTACCTTGGGGTTTGATATATGTAGCTACTTGAGCTATTGTATGAAAGACAACAACAACTAACTAACGCACAGGTAAATGTATACGTTAATTCAAATACCGTATCAGTAAAAAATATATGTTTGATTGATTGATTGATTTAATTGCCAATTTAAAGTTGCAACGATAAAAATCAGTTTCAGGTATTAAAAGCACATGAGAGATTTAATGTTTACATTAATATTATATACCAATATTATTTACTTAATTATTGCAAATTAAAAGATGGAATATAACCCAAAAAAGAATAACATAGCCAATGGAGATGATTAAGTAGTTCTAATTTGGACAAATTCAAGTGTGAGAAACTGGATTAAACAATTAACATACCCAATTTCGTAAAATTTTCATTGCAATTTGAATAAATTAGGTAGGGGTGGGAGGTGGGAATTGTTATGGTTTATTCTATTATGCTATCCAAAATATATTACTATTTATTGAAAACGAACTTATTTGCAAAACAAAGTCTTTTTATCAGCATAGAAGATAATTGATTAATTAATTATACTACCGTTTAATCCAAATGCAACACAATTTAACATGTTTTTTAAACTTATATAATATATTAATTACACACAAATATCGCTCTATTATCTTAGTAAGATAATAATTATTAAATAACGTAGCAAATTAATGAAATAGGAGTGAAAATCTTGACTATATTGGGAGAATTCTATTCTTATACGCCTATGTCACTACGGCTGCACAATGGCACGTCATCTCATTGTAATAATTGCCAAGCTGTTACCAAATAATGGCCCCTTCTACTCCTAACCAATATCACATAATATGTAGAGCAGAGCCATGAGCCACGTATATAACACTGAAGAACAATATCAGTTTATATCTTTAATATATATAAACTATCTATTATCAAACTATATATATATATATACAGTATGTAAAAAAATAATAATATATGATTTCAAATTAAGGTAAACATTAACGCATGTTATTCAGTGCTTTATTTAGTATTTGGTTGGAGCGCCTAAAATTTGAAACATGGAAGGGGATTGTTAGTAGGAATTGACGTAAATTGACAGGGATTGTAACAGGGATTTGTAATTTAATCAATCTATCCAGCGAGTTAATAATGTTAACACTCAATGGATCAGGTTACAGCGGCGTATTATTCTAATAAAAAAACAATAAGCGAAAGACGTTGCACACGTTAGGCCTACAATTTCTCGTTCGACGATAGTAAGCTTTTGTTTGAGTTGATTATCCCTTGGAGAGAGTGCCATATTGCTTGCGATCGGTTTTGCAAAGCTCACCTTTCTATAGCGGCTATAATTCTAGGGTATCAACAGCTGTATGTTTGTTAACTGTGAGAAAATTTAATAGCATTTTACCACGCTTTGTTGGTTGTTGTTGGTTACACCGTGGTCCTTGACTGGAGCCAATATCGGCATTAGCATCAATCATGATGAATGGTGTTGCATGACTGAAATGCATCAAAGTTTCCTCCAATCTCCCCAGGAAAGAGCTAAATGTTTGGTCATCCTTACCACTACTGTCTGGAGCATATCTTGCAATTAGGGCAATGGGATTTACATTGAGAGATTTGACATTCGTCACAATACCAGTTATATCACCACCAGATTCAAACTTATTTATGACATTGAAAATGTTTTTGCGGTAGAAAAGTGCTGTTCCACCAACTCCTCTTTTTCTGAGTGGATTTGACATTTGTTTGCTGACTGTAAACTCAACTTCAAACTCGGTGTGCAGATTTCTGCGAAAAAGTTCACATTCCTGTGCATCTAACCAGTGTTATTGAATTCCTAAAACATCACAATCTTCCAGTAGATCAGTTATGTATGGAGCATTTCCATTGAACACGCGGCAGTAATTTGTGGTTATTCTAAGTTGCAAGATATACTTTCCTATAGATAACATCATTTGTTGACATTTCTAATCGCTCAGTTTTACAGTGCATGTCAGTTGAGCTAGATTCTGGTGATATTAGACCTGCCGTTGAATCTGCCTGTAGATGATAAAGTCCTCCCATTTGGCATAACCTGGATTGATTTTTCCATGATTTTTTGCTAAAGACGCTGCCTTAATGGATATGAAGGAAACTTAGTGCTATGTTCTTGATTAGTGAATGCAGATCTGCGGTTTTTCCATTCAGTACATATGATTCCACAAGGCCAGAAGTTATCCGAAGGCACATAGCACAAGCAGTTCTGTTGTATCATAATTTTCATATTCTTGAAGTTGCCATGAATCCTAGTTGTAACTCTGCCTGCTCGAATCCCTTTGATGCTTAGGTAGTCTAGAATATCCTCCTCCTCATTTTCACGGTGTATGCCATTTACGAAAATTGTTTCAAATTTTTGTGATTCAGCATGTTGTAGAGTATTCCTATTGTTTGAATTTGTTTTCCTGCCTGGAAACAGATCCTGGAAACAGATGCCTGGAACCTTGAGATGGATTCCCATCATATTGATTGAATGGTTTGACTTTTTTTCTTGAGGAGCTATCATAAGGATTTATTTCACTTTTGCCTTCTTGATTTCTAGAACTGATTGGTTTCATTTTGCTTTCTGGGTCACTTTTCACAGGTGAGAGGGACATTGAGACTTGCTTTTTGGCCCCTAAATTGTGATTCTTGCCCCTTATTCCGTTGGATGTGAGTTTTTCACCCTGTTGATTAGAGTTAAGTGGTGATTCACACATTATGGGTATATTATTGGTACATTCTCACCTGATGAAGTGTCATCATCAAGTATTTCTTCCAAGACAATATATCTGTTAGAACATAATATGGAATCTGGTTCTTGTAATGGTTGTTTGAGTATATGGTTAGCTGTGAGTTGTTTCCTTTTAGATAAAACACTCACATATGCTGGTGATGATTGTGATGACGTGATCTTGTCAGCTCTGTTTAGAGTGTCATTAGATATCCTGTCTGGGTCTGGGTTGTAAATGGATTTATGTTGATTGTTGACTTGATCTCTGTGTTTTTGATCTAGCTTCTAATAACACGCGCTGGTGTCTCTCATGTTGGAGTTCTTCTGTTATTGATTGATTCTTCTCTCTTAATGCTGATATATCTTTCTCCATAATACAGATGCGTGATTGAAGCTTGGAAACCGAATGCAGTAGGTCTGCTCTTAGACAGTCAATTGTGTCTAAGTTATTATTTTCTTTTGTCTTATATAGTCGCTTTCTGCATGACTCCAGGAATTTAGATTCATTAATGCATTTGTACAGCTCTAGTATGTCTCCAGATGTATCAGGCCGAGATGCATGCTGCTTTAATTTCAGTGATACATTCTGTGAAGGTGTCATAAGTGGCTTCACTTGTTCAAATAGTACACTTATTAGTTCCAACAGTTCGTCAAGGTTTTTATCAGACAGGATTTTCAGAGCTACTTTTCGAGAATTTCTAAGAATTTGCTTGAGCATGTCAATTTTACTTGGAACTGAACCCTTCAGATTCTTTGGTTTCCTCATTTATATGTTTTAATGATTTCGGGTATGTGATGTATTTTCAGGTTGTATAGGGTTGTCATTTGCGTCTAGTTTGATGTCAGCATGCTCTACCAACTTCATATTGTTGAGACAGTCACTTATCCATTGGCGAGCAGTGTCACTATTGTGAATGATTGGAGATATGGCTGTAGCAAGCGCATATAGGCAAACATATACTCCACAGTCGTAGCTGTTTGTTTGTTTTGGGAAATGGGAGTTATTGACCGAAGCTGTCCATGACTCATTTATAATATCTATAGGGTGCATGGTACTAGCATTGACTCCATTTGAATTGGTCCAGGGGTTGCATTGGTCTATTTTGTTAGTAAATATACTAGAGCAAATGTTGTCTTGGTTGGCATGGATGGTTTTAGAGAATCCAGTGTGTGGATGGTTTTATTGATGCAATTTGCGATGTGGAGTACAAAATGTCCTCGAAGGCATTGTGGGATGAATAAAAATTGAGGTGGGGTATTTTGATATCGCCCTATGTATCTCTGTGATAAGTATGGCGCTAAGCTCATCACAGTGTGGAGTGAGAAGCTTTGTGCTGAGGTCAATACTTATGGCAGCAGTATATGGAAGTGACCGCTCCAATAATGACAGGAAACCCGAAACTACAGTATCGCTCAGCCAAGATTTTGGTCTTAGTGTTTTTTAATGACTTGGAAGCGGAATGACAATGCCTGGTGGAATAATGGTCAGTTTACTCAAGTGTTCCCTAATGGGTGTATTAAGATTTTTAGCCGGGATGGGTTGGGTGTTATTTGGGTAACACTCGTAGACTTCAGCATCTACAGTTGCTGTATGATCTTGAACCTTATATGAAGTGATTTCAGAGCAGCCAGTGGTTGGGGTTGTTAAGTTGGGTAGTTTATGGAAGAAATCTGTTATTTTGCTGCCTGGACATGCTGGAAGAGACTGAGAGGCAGGATGAGAAGGGGGCTTTGGTTGTGACAGTAGTGTAGGTTGAGAAGTTGGTGTTGGCTGAGGATGGAGTGTTGGTTGAAGTTGGTGTGTTTGTTGTGGTGATGTTTTTGGTTGTAAAGATAATCTTGTTTGAGATGGTGGCGTTGCTTGTGAAGAAGGGATATGTTGTGAGGGGGTTGATTTTTGCGAAGGGGCTGTTTGTTGGAAAATATGTATTTGTAAGGGGGGTGTTATTTGAGAGGAGAGTGCTGGTTTAGGGTGGCCCAGTGCTGGTTGAGGAGGGGGTGTTGTTTGATGTGGAGGTGTTTGTAGAACCCCTAAACGTCTAACTACACAGCAGCTTTTTAGGATAAAGTGCTAACTTAAAGTGCTAACCAAACCTGCCAAACGAATTCTAAAGCCATGATTGGTCCAAATTTGCTTCCAGTTTGGCTGTTAGCACTTTAAAGTTTTTGCAAACTCGGACATGTGTATGTGTAAATTGCGATGCGCCCCCTAGCGTCTCATGTGTGCATCACTATATTGGCTGAATCCTCTGTAGTGCTAACTTTGTGTGTAAATGTTAGCAGTATAACATTTTGATAGTAAAGTTAATATAGTGCTAACTGCGCTGTGTAAATGTTAGTAGTATAATATTTTAAAAGTAAATTGAATATACTGTAGTGCTAACCTAGTATGAAAATGATGGCAGTCATAATGGACTAATTCATTGCTTTTTATGAGAAGTAACAATCTTGTCGAGTTAGCACTTTATAATTTCTGCCATCGCAAAATATTTATCACATTATTTAGCACCACATTCTGCGAAATTACGGCCACCTTGAACAACCGGCCAATCGTTCCCATCCACGATGACCCAACTGATCTAGAACCCCTTACACCCAACCATCTCCTCGGAAGACCCAAGACCAACATCCTTCCGGAGGCAATGTTCCCAGATCCCAATGATATCTCGAGACACCAGAACTGGAAGAAGGCCCAAGCGCTGGCAGCGCATTGGTGGAGAATCTGGGCCCAGGAATACCTCATAACCCTCCGGACCAGGAGGAAGTGGAATAACACATACCGGAACGTCGCAGTTTTCGACATGGTACTTGTTAAAGAAGACCTTAAAGACCGCGTCTACTGGCCTGTGGCGCGAGTCATGGAGATAACACCAAGCAAGGATGGACTTGCGAGGACAGTGACGATACGAACGGCAAAGGGCCACTACCAACGCCCTATCCCGAGGCTGTGCCTTCTCGAAGGCAATGGCAGTGGTGACTCCATGAGAGGTGATAAGTTCCCTACTCCGGATCCTGCTGCGGACATTGGTGACAATGATAAACCCGTTTAAACCCTTCCCATCCTGTTGACAAACACTTTAAACGTGATTTACCGACAATGATTATGGACCCCCCCTTAAACCAACTATAACCATGCATGGTATTTGTGTTTCCTTGTGTGTTATGTGGAGTTCAGCCTCACCCTGCAGATGTTTTGACTGACGCAGGGTAGTTTATGTTTTGTTCACCCTGATTTTGGTCATCAGGACCAACTACCTTGGATTATCTTTAACGGTAAAGATTCGAAGTGGAATTCATTGTATCCATTGTGTTGTATTGTGTTGTCCATTGCGTGCGCAGTTCGGGGCGTAGGCAGTGTAACGAGTCCAGCTGTAGATCCCGGATTGCCGCGCAACACCCCCTCTATCGCGTTATTCTGGTGGGTCCATGGTGCATTCCACATGACTTCGTCGATAGAGACTTTATGTTCCTCAGCCGCGTTATTCTGGTGGGACCGTTACGTGGATTTTGGGGCGTAGGCGGTGTAACGAGTCCAGCTGTAGATCCCAGAATGTTGCGTAACCCCATCCCACATGACTTCGTCGGCTGAGCTTTATGTTTCTGGAGGTGTTATTCTGGTGGGTCCCTGGTGCATTCCACGTGACTTCACTTCCAGCATCTTCATTTTCCGTTATGTGTGCAGTTTGGGGCGTAGGCAGTGTAACGAGTCCAGCTGTAGATCCCAGATTGCCGCGTAACACCCCCTCCACAACGAAAATTTCCCAAGAAGATGGTTGAATGTAGTACGAAATGATGAAAAGGAACAGATAACTCAACTATAAACTGAATGATGACGCGTATGATGATGAAAATGTGATGATGCGCACCCTGGTGTTTGCGCTTATAACAAATGATGATAGCCGGGGGGCTATAACCCCAATGAAATGGTGTAAGAAATGATGAAATGTGTAATAAATGATGTAATGATGTAATAAATAATGAAATGTGAAAGAAATAATGAAATGTGGAATGAATAATGAAATGTGAAATAAAAAAGACAAAAAAAAGTATAAAATGTAGAGTGGAAAAGAATTTGAAAAAGAAGCGGACATAAAAAGTCAAAAAACTGGTTGGATAATAATGTATAGCTATAGTAACTGTAAATACTGAATGTAGTAGCAATAAGATGGTAGATGCCTATATCGCAATAATATTAACTGTATTATAAATAACTGAATTATTCTGCAGTCACTATAGAATCAGACTTTCTGGATTTATAATTAACTGATTTAATTTGTAACGGACATAATTTACACTATGGACCCGAATCGCCAGATTCTTGGCGAATTACGTAACACGCTTGATTTATTGGACTATCCACAACCTGGATCTACTAGTTTTGATACGAAATGGAATGCCCTGTTGAAAGAGAATGTGAAGTCATTAAATTCTCCGGGAGGGAGTACCGGATACCCGTAACCTGCAGGCGCTCCGGTTGTCCGATGCAAGTACGAGACTGAAAATGATTCGGAACGCTGAGGCAACCGGAGGAGATGAGTTGTCGTTCTGGGATACGTTCCGGCAAAGCGTCTACAAATCCTGGTGCTTGATATAAGACAACGAGGGCAACGCAACGCCAATTCCGAAGGCAGTTACGATGGCGCGATGTCAGAGTTTCATCGACGACAAGAGTACATATCTCGCCCACTGCGGAAACCTAGCGGAATGTACAGCGACGCTGCGGGAGGAGCGTATAGCAGTCATCCAAAACCGTGACGATTATAAGGAGAAATACGGGACGAAGGAGTATGGTCGATCGCTAATCGTCGTCCTTGGAACCCTAGATGGATTGGTATTGATATGTCGAATCTTCCCGACACCCCAACAAGAACTACGGACAGCCGGGGCGGTCTTGTTACTACCATCGGCGATCCAACAGATTTTGTTTGATTTCGATATTATTAAGATCGGGTTGGATATAAAGGAGGACATCCGGAACGACTACGCTAACGCTCCTTTTGGAAGGAATCGTCGAGAGGACATCAACGCCATTAGCCACTTCGTCGACACCCAAACCCTGTTAGCCTGGTTGCGGTGGATTGGGATTAATGGGTGGATTTAGAGAAGTGAGACAGACGATATCTGGTATCGGCTACCTCGCGGTGTTAAATGGCGGTTTGGACTTTAAACTGCAGAAGTTACCAGACTATAACAAGATATACGGTGCATATCCGGACTTAGCGATAAAAAATGAACGGGACAATCTTTGGGGGGACTTAGAGAGAAGGTGGACGATCCACCAGAAATGGGAGGAGCCGGATCGACAGAACTTCATCAACGTCACAATGGAATCATATACAGTTGCCAAGTTCATCTGTAAGACTCTCGATAAACTTATTAACGCGGTCCCCAAATCCTTCACTGATTATGAATGGAATGATGATTATGAATGGAACGAAGTAATCGACCACGCGTTCAAGGCGGTGGAGAATATCCCACCAGGAGATACCAAAACGCACAACGTTATCGCATCCTGGGATAATAATGGACCTTTCGATATCCCAACGACTGCCGATCTCCTTGGCACAGAGGAACCCTTGATATTGTCGGAAGGGGAGGAATTATGGAAACAAGAAGGCGTCTTGCTATCCACCCCAAAACGACTACTCGAACCGGAAGTCGCTTACGGACCAGCCGCTAAGCGAATCGCCGAGGCTGAACCTGCGACGGAAGCAGGCGTAACCACTCCGCTTGGTTCCAGTAGTCCGGTTAGAGAGTTAGTCACCACCTTCGCACTTAGCAACTTTGGCGACACGTGCCAGAGGCTGTCTCCATATCCGTTCCTGGGGGGAGAAGATTGGTCGTTGGAAATCCCAAGTACCAGTACCCAGCGGACCCGCTCAGCTATCCAGGTTGCGAAGGGTCCTAGTATAGCTCCAACCCCTGGAGACCTCCTCGGGATTCCTTCGGCGAATGCCCCGGCACCCCTTCACCGACCGGCTGTGGTGACGGCACCCTCCGTTCCACAAGATCTGATGAGACTCACTCGGTGGTACGCGGAACAAATGGAGTGGATCCACTGTCAGAAACGGGCGCCCGGGATGCGTCCGGCGGACTACAAAGAAGGATACCGGAGCGAGATCCTACTCCGCGACAGCGCAGTGTTCCGTGGGCTCCCGGTTACTACGATTATCCTAAAAAGAGATAGACGACTGGAGTACTACGCCGGAGTACCAATCCCGATCTTTTTTGGCCGGGAAATGCAACTCAACGTTTGTGGAAACTGCGGTTCGGATCAATGTCCATCGGAAAGAAATAACGGGTCACCGAACCGTGCTTCCAGATCCTTGGGATACTCTATTATCCCTATTGCGCTATATCGGGCCATGATGTAGCGGTTTGTCCAACACTCTATAACCTCTGTACAAAGTGTGGTTTCCGTGGGCATACCGCGAGCCCCCGATGCAACATTAAGTGTCCCACTAAAGACGCGACGGCCATTGCGAATATGGTTATGTTCGAAACATACGCCAATACCCATATAAAGACCAGAGCGCATATAAGTGCTCGAAATGTCGCACAAGAGATGGCATGCGGATATTTCTCGTTCCCCGAACGCCTCCATACGACAACAACCTTGCCTTTCCACTATGTGGATTTATTACTGAGCGCTGGTTTATTTGGTCCCTTCGAAATAATCAGACGTCTATACTCGTACAAGGAAGCGTTTGGAGATGGAGAGTGGTTTAAAGCGGCTCGCAACACCGAGTTGGAGAGATGAACAGATATCATCTCGCTACCCTGCCAAGGAAGGGCTGCCAGGAGGCAAGCTGCGGCAATGCTCGCGACGGACAACGATGCTCCTCTACCCGCACTGTAGATCGATGAGAGTAGACGGGCGAAGAAAAGGAAAGCGTATCAGAGCAGGAGATAGAAGACGAGGAAATTCTATGGACATTTATATCAAACATTTATTTTTATAAGTATATAAACTAACTCTGGGACAAATTAATCAAGACTATGCAAGAGTAAAAAATTGGGTTTTTTATATGGGGAAATGACCTACGCAAACTCAATCTACCGATAGACCTCACAAAGGTCATTGGGGGGGACTGTTTGCAGTATTTCTATTTGCCCTAACGCGAGTTAAATATTTTTTGGATTTATTTATTATGAATATTCCAATATCAGTACTGGGTGCGAAACATAAAATTTGGGCATACTCAATGGACTGGGGGCGATTTATGGGCGAATATTGGGGCAACTTACGGGGCACGGGACTCATATCAGACATTTAAGGGCCAAGGGTGGGAGGTAAAATCAAGCATTACTTTAGGTGTCAGGGTTGCCTGATACTTATTTAGGCCTAGACAACCTCCTTCTACTTCGGTAGTTGGTAACCCGCTAGGCCTGGGGACAAGGACTGCCCTTAGCGGTCCCTGGCCACCAGCAGCGATTACAAGCCTGAAAAGGATTTGGAAAGCTTGCTGATTGCGCCAGGGATTTGCGACGGGAACTGACAGATCCTTAGCGGTCCCTGGTCACTGGCAGCGATTACGAGCCTGAAAAGGATTCGGAAAGCTTGCTGACTGAGCGAAGGAGTGGACGAAGGACTGGACGAAGGAAGGGTTCGACGAGGACTGACTTCCTGGAGTGGGTTCCATGACTGGCGTTACTACGAGCCTGAAAAGGATTCAGAAAGCTCCGACAGTTGGGACTCACAACGGGCCGACAGACCCCTAGCCAAGCCATACCGCTTTCCTGATGACCGATCTCTTCAGGGTTCGGGAAGGGTGGGACAGACACGCAACAGGGTCGAAAGACAGAGGACCAGACTCTACTGGCCTACCGACTATTCGGAGCAGCTTCTCGGCTACCGACTCGATTACAAGCCTGAAAAGGATTCGGAAAGCTTAGGTGGTTGGGACCCTGCGATAAACTGACAGACCCCTAGCCAAGCCGTACCGCTTTCCTGATGAGCGATCCCTTCAGGGTTCGGGAAGGGTGGGATAGACACGCAACAGGGTCGACCAACCTGACCGACCCTTAGCCAAACCGTACCGCTTTCCTGATGACCGATCCCTCCGGGGTTCGGGAAGGGTGGGACGGACACGCAACAGGGTCGACCGACACTGACACTACGGTACCGGGACTAGGACCGAGGGAAAATGGGGATCATTAGTTAGGTTAAAATCTAAAAGCGAACAGTGGGTAATTAAATAATGTACTGTAGGAATTTATATATTTGTGTATTATTGTAAATATTTGGTATATTGGTGTGGGGAAGCCCAAATTATTCTCAATCAGGGTTCAATTAGAGTTCAAGTTACATTAAAAGATTATATCCAACCAATGCAGCTTTTTCTCTACTCGCAATCCTGCATCTCAGATAATATCTCCTTCTCCACTCCCAATACCCGGTGACTGGCCAGAATCAAGTGGTCTGAAAATTCCGCCACCAGCATCGGCGTTTTCCCCCCTGGTGTTGGGAATAACGGCAACAGTTATTATCCTGGTGGGGGTACTGACCCCAGCAGTTTAAACATTCCCCCCGCTGTTTCACTTGATGGATTGTTTCCCGTACGTTGTAGTTAGAGGTACCCCGGTTCCTGTCTGTAGATATGGCGGACTTGGAGTGCTGGTAGTTACTCTTCTTCTTATAGCGACTCCGACCTCGCCACTGATTGGCCGAGGTTGTATGCTGGACAGCATTAATGCATTGCTCGCGGATGAGTTTTTTATTATTATTATTTATGAGGATTGCGATTTGGGTTTAGCGGTGGCCCGGACAGCCGGATCCTGGGATCGCCTGGGGGAAATTGTTGAAAGTCGGGCAGATGTGTATCGCACTGGATTACGTTTTCTGCCACAAGAAAGTGTGAGGCGAATTCGTTGTTGAATTGGGTCGGAAGCTGCGGGAATTCTACTGTTCTACGGGAATAAACCGCAGCTGTCCGGTGACTACGGACGGATACTGGGATGAGCAGGTATTTCGATCGAGTTTCTCATATTCTTGAATTCTCGATATTTCCTATAAACCACATGGCTTCGCATATTGAACGTGTGATTGGAAATAAGTTTATGCTACCCTTCCGCCCCTTTGGGTGGTAGATGTCGCGGTTATGTATTGGTTGGTAGGAAGGGGGGGTGTAAAAGCTTTTGTGGGATAACTGATTCGTTTGCCTTGTTGGCCAGTTCCCCCCCAGTCGCTAAGAATACTCTCAAAGTGATCTACAGCTAAAAATAGTGCAAGTTACCAGCTTATTGGCTGATTTGCTGTACGCAGGCATCTGGGCTCTGTTTAATCGGCCAACAAGCCTAGGGAGGTTGCGTCATAGCCTTGTTTTTGTATCTCCCAATAGAATTTTGAGTTAGTCTTGATTTTGACCAATCACAGAGTACTGAACTGAAAATTTCCTATCTCACTGCTCTTTCTCTGTGTTGAACGGGAGCTTCGTGGAATAAGAGTGGTTGGTATACTCGTATAGAGCAGTAGTCACGAGTTTTTCAAAGCCACGAAAGAACGGCTTTTAGTGTTTTATGTTTTATGCTTTTTAGCTCAACACTAGTAGGTTTAATTACAAGGACATATATCCTTTAACTGACGAAACAAACACTCTGCAATTTCGTAATCACTGCATACTGCAGTACTGCATAACTGGCTTTGTGAATACTGCATACTGCTATTTGTTGTCGGTTATTCATTATATTTGTTGATGAATTATTATATTGGAATAACGAGAAATAACCCCGACACCCAATATTCTTGATATACCGAAGGTAAGAGAGAAAGGTTACAGATAAACGATTGTGACTTATGTTAAAGTGGTTTGAAGTGAATCTAATGTTATTTGATAGACCCTACATGAGTCAGTCTGTGTTCCTTTTATATGTGACTAAAATCAGTGAAGATCGGCAGATTAGTGTGCAGTATTGTGCAGCATTGTGTATGAGTGAGTCTGTTAAAGAAGCATTCCTAAAGAATGCGCCATATATGTGAATTATAATTAAGCCATATCGTTGTGAGTAGTTTAAGTCATAACTCTGTTTATGTAGATAAAGCGCCACGTCCTAAAGGAACTGTTAATATTCCCGAAGGTAAATAATATTGTCAGAGATTATATAATACTGTCAGTCGAATAATACATTAGGCTTACATAGCAACAAAATTAAACCGTCGAACCCAATCTCCCGGGAATATCCAGCGGGTGAATGGTCGCGCACGGATTGGTTTCGACTAGTGTAGTGAATCAAATACTTGTCATAGGCTAAAAAGCGATTTAATATCTAGAAGACATCTTAATTTGGCGGGTTAAACTGCCAAAGGTCTGAAAGCGCGAACATTAAAGGATATAGCTTCTTTGTTGCAGTAAGCAATAAAGTTGAAAGTACCGGTCAACCGGTAAACCTGAACCGGTACATTCTGTAGGTCAGTAGGCCTAACTGTTCTAACCGGTACTTCAGTATAAGTACACTAGTATTATTCGATTTGATTGTTGTATACCGGTAGGCTGTTTAAGGGATTAGGGATTGATCACCCCTTATACCTTTATATGGTTTACTTATTTCTGTCAAGTTTTATTTATTTGTAGGCCAGTATTGAACAGAAGGCGTGTAAGCCTGATCAGATTGTACAGACGATTTGTAGGCTGAGCTGTTGTCTGATTGCTGTTAAGTCCGAACGAATTGCAGTGTGTGTAGATCACCTGTCCGATTAAGTACGATTAGGCAGTAGGGGCAGCGAACGCTGTAAGGTAATTCCCCAACTAAAGAATAAGTCGCACTACTGGGTTAGAGCGCATACTCCCTAATCATTTCGGAGTCTGCATGTCCTGTGGTTTATTTAGGCTTGAGAGTGGTCTGCCATCGTTTAGTCTGTACTTTGTTTGTGTAAGTCTGTACGGGTAGCGTATAATTTTATTTAGATAATTTGTAGGCTGGATAGTTGTCTGGCTGTTATTAGGTCTGAACGGATTGCCGCGTGTGTAGATCATCTGTCCGATTAAGTACGATTAGGCAGTAGGGGCAGCGAACGCTGTAAGGTAATCCCCCAACTAAAGAATAAGTCGCACTACTGGGTTAGAGCGCATACTCCCTAATCATTTCGGAGTCTGCATATACCGTAGTTTGTTTGGGCTTGATAGTAGTCTGTCAGTGTTCGGTCTGTATTTTGTTTGAGTAGTTTGTACGCGTAGCGTAATATTTATTATTCAGAGTTTATGCGATTATCCGCAACATTCATTCCCCAAGTTTGTTCCTACAGTAATTGTGTTTGTTATACATACCGCTATAGTTAAATTAACCCCGGTACTACACGGGCTGCTCGGCGTAGGTAAAGACTGGTGATTTTGTGCATCGGTCACTCTAGCAGATGCCATGGTTCTTTTAGCTGTTCAAGTATATTTAACTACTGATTATCTGTTGTACAAGTACTTGTACCTAATTTAGGGTTTAGTGTACAGTGCTTTCCGAAGTAATTATTGTAGACATTATATTTGTGTTGTAAAGTGGTTGATAGGCACATTCGATTAGCTCTATTAACTTCTAGGTAGGAACACTCCGTGATACATAACGTAGAACCTATAGCGATACGGCTATAGGTCGTCAGGCGGTGGTATTTTCCTATCTAGACAACGCAGTGTATTTACTACTACTTATTATTTCAAATACCGTAGTACCCTGTCCGTTGTAATAACCGGTTTTCTAACCCTTTGTTAGGCTGGTTTGTAGACTTCTTGTAAAAATACCCTAAAAATTCGTATTTGTGTTTTTGTAAATTTTTGTGTTTATTTAGAGATCGTAATCTCAACCCGAATTGTACGTAATTTGTAGTATTAAGTAACTTAGGTAAATTAGTATTATTTGTTTTAGTGTCCTGTACGTAACAATTCACTGAAAGCGCACCGCTTTGTGTAGTGATTACTCCCCAGAAATAATAACATTTATTTCAAACATAGACAAAACCCATTAAAACGGGTATATATATTATAAATCAAATCCAACGATTTATAAATAGTAGGCATACCATAAAACCATTAGGTCTCAATATCAGTTGGATTACTGCTTAAATAACGGTAATAAAGTAAGTTAAAGTAACCAAGTAACCCTAAAGTTCAGAAATTCAATTATTCTAAAATAATTGATATACCGGTATTTACGATAGGCCTATTATCTTATTTCTATAAATCTAGGCTGAAACTATACCGGTACTTGTAATTAATTCTAGTCCAGAATTATATATACTACAAACTGTAAGCTGTATACCGGTATTCCCGATAGGCCTATTATATATTTATATATATTTGTGCTAAAATTATACCGGTATTCTGTGATAAACCTAGTCTGTAATAATAGTTATATATACTATAAGCATACCGGTATTCTAATATATTATATATATCACGCTACCGGTACCGGTAATTAATTACTAGGCTATCAGTTAATACTGAATTACTAGACTTGCTTAGACTGTAATATAGCAGTAGGCATTCAACTGTACAAACAAAAATGTCTGTTTGTTTGTCTGAGATGGGTCTCCTGCTTGAGCAGCTGAGGGAACACTGTTTGTGCTCCTCTCAGCAGGTCCGGGAAATGGAAGAGACTGTTCAGCAGCTCAAGGGAACAGTAAGGGAAAGTAGGTTAGAGTTGCAAAAGGTGCAGCAAAGTATCGCGTTAGAATGCGATAAATTAGTGAACATACAAAGGGATATACCACCACCCTCTGTAACAATGTGTCAACCTGTTAGGTCTGAAGTATTGCATGCGCAAGGTGTGGAGCCTACACGCATATACACTGCTAGCGAAGTAGAAACTCCTATAGTGAACCCTATTAAGGGTAATTATAGACCTGTTGATAATGATATTCCCTATAGAACTGATCATAATCCGAGAAATTTATATACCGATAACTCGATATTAAATAGCGCGATGGCCCAAGAAAGTTTTACGCGTCAAATGGCTAGAACCGAAGCCCGGCAAGCGGTAAAGGTGGGAGAGATCGTTAAGTTCAATGGAGATGAGATGAAATGGTTACCTTTTAATGAATATTACAAAGATAACATACAGAACTCTGTACTATCTAATGGAGAAAAACTTAGATACCTCATCGAGTGCTTGGAAGGATCTCCCAAGTTAATGGCGTTAAAGTTTATTGGACATCCAGACGGATTAAGACAAGTTTGGGATACACTAAATATCAGGTATGGTAATAGGAATGACATAGCTGGGTATTTGTATGCAAAATTAATGGCGCCCCAAAAGTTTCTTAGCAGCGGGATTATAGAGTTTTCCGATGAGATTCAGGAGATCTGTAGACAATTAGATTGGCTAGGTAAGTCTCATGAATACCAGAATTCTATGGTTGTAAGAGCCTTAGCATCTGCTTTGCCCAAGGGTGGAGTAGGTACACGCTGGGATAAGAAGGTGTTATATATGATGGAACAACAACGACGAGACCCTACCATGACTGATCTCATGTCATTCTTAGATAGAGAAGTGAAATTACAGCTCCTAAGGCAGTCCAGAGAGAAGGCATTGGAAAACAAGGTAAGTGAGAAACCCGTTTCTAGGAGAAGGGTAACACCAGTATGTTATACCGACGACGGTGAAAGCCAAACCTCTCAAGGAGAGGACAGCGGGAAAGACACTGACAGGCCTTATTATGTCAATAAAATGCCTAAAGAACAGGTAAGTAAATCCAAGTCTCGACCCAATGACAGAAGGGAACCGGTACAAAAAACCCCTCCTACGTCTCCTAAAGGAATTCAGGTGAGAAAGCCCGAGGAAAGAACAAGTGTGCACCACATAGCACAGGTTAAAGTAAGTAACATCAAGCCGAAATGTGTGCTGTGCGACGGGCCCCACCGTTTAAATGCGTGTGATAAATTCCTGAGGAAATCACTAAAGGATAGACGTGAAGTCATGTGGGATAAGCGGTTGTGTTATAATTGCCTCAGACGAGGACACCAACGGCGAACCTGTAACTCCGACGCAAGGTGTGCGAAGTGCGGCGCAAAACATAATATCTTGTTGCACACGGAATTCGAACGAAACAGCCCGCGTCAGGTAAGTGAGTCCGAACTACATGTCCAATTCAGTGATGTGAACGACACTGATCAATCTGAGATGGAAGGATTCTATACGGACGAGTTCTCCGACCAAAACGAATCCTGTTACCTAATAAACACCACCGCAGTGTATCGAGCACTCGTACATGAGAAAGACACAGACAGCGACCTTACCTTAACTACTTCCGATCAACAACCATCTTGGAAAGCGCCAACTTCCAATATAGGAATCCGAGAGTTTCCTGTAGTCCAGTTACGGGTCCACGGACCTCAGAAGAGCTATATAGTGAACGCCCTCCTGGACTCCGGTAGCACAGGAACATTCATCGATAGGGAACTAGCCGAAGTCATCTTTGCTGGACAACCCAAGTTCCGAACCAAGCTAAACATGTCAGGGATCATGCAGGTTTGGAATTCTACTGTAGCTGCCGACTATTATATAGGTGAGTTGTCCACCCCCCAGGACGAACTAGGAGAACATAGCATCAGGTCAGTGAAAATGGTGGCTATAAAGAACTTCGCTACTACTCAAGCAGACCTTTATAATTGGGACGAGGATGAGAGCATCCAACATCTTAACATACCTCGATTCCAGACTGATTATCCTGGAGTGCAAATACTCATCGGCCAAAACGCGCATGAGGCGCTGGAGACATTAGAGAAACGGCCTGCTCAACCGCAGCCCCTACAGACCTATGCGGTAAGAACTAGAGTAGGTTGGTACCTTACTGGACCTTCCCGTAGAACGCTCAGGGAAAGACTGCTTCAAGATCGCGTCTGCCAGGTGAGTGAATGGGAAGATGATACTAGTGAGGGAGACGACCCAACTGAGGGAACACCACACTCCTCAGATAATGACAATCTTAGCTCCAATGTAGATCAATGGAGATATTGCCCCAAGAAGTTTAATCCAACGGACATCGCTTCCAGAGGAGCAACTCCTCAAGAACTGACAGATACTATAGACCGGTTAGGTGAACCCGACTTCCTGAGTAAGGAGAATGAATGGCCTCCCCATCTTACTCCGACTGAGATTAGACCAGCCAAGGGAGCGGAGAAAGTCGAACCTGAAACCCGGACGGGTGGATCGGAGTTATTTGAACCCGGGATAGATCTGTCGGTATTACATGTTGCCAGGGACGACGCCGTGGATCTGGGCCTCCCCTCCGCGAGTGGATCCTTCATGAAGATCAGAGAGAGCGATTGGAGCTCTGGAACATCAGACGTCTCGCAGGGACTCTCACCTCTCCTGCAGAGAGCGACGGACCACTATAGCTCCTGGAATCGGCTTTGTGACGCCGTCATATACTTTGAGCGATGTTTCTATCGTCACTATTCCAGGACGAAGAGGAAACCTGGAATTGTATTCAGGATGCAGCGACTCAATCACCCAGTCGGTCGTTTGTGTTTACCGGAAGGGAATGGAGGACTCTCCGGAAACTGTGGAAGGCAAGATTCTCATCCCACGACCACCTCCCTAATCCTTCAAACATCTAGGGACTCCATAACGTAACAACATATGGAGTGGGTGTGTGACTCTATTATTTTATATTATTTTATTATTTTTATATTTATGTATGTATTACTATGTAATTTTATTATAATCGTTTTCTTTAATTTTATTCAGTAGAATGTTATTTTAGCGATTATTTAGTAGATTAGTGCAATATATATTCGTGTTTATTACGTACGTAATTACTTATATTATATTTAGTGCGACGGCGAAGAAATAATTACTTTTTCTCTTTCCTTACTGTCCGTATTATATTATAAATACGTAACTACAGTAAGATGAAATGTCCGTACTTATTAAAGTACAATAAAGCCACTACTATATTTAAGTATTATTGGTAGGCAGAGTATTAGGAATGCAAAGTTCAGATCCTCGTGTCTCGGCTAAACCAAGCTCTGGGTAGACCTTGGAAACGACTTGCCTCTTCACACTGACATTGCTTCGTGCGATATTGCTCTCATACCGTATATTAAATAATACATATAGTAGCGTGATGTCCCTTTAACAGTAGCGTATAACGCAAAATAAATCTGTTAAACCCTTTGACCATCTGTAATTCTAGTCGATTAAGATATCGCGGCACCCACCGATATACTTGAAAGACAAATTCTAGAATCAGTGGTTAACGTCCCCAGACAAGTTCTGGAATAAATCGGTGCCCATCTCAAATATTAATTATTTAATATTTGCAAATCTAATAAATCAAAATCTGTAAAATTCAGATCCTTCAACAATTCTAGTCAATTAAGATATCGTAGCATTTACCGATATTCTTAAAAAGACAATTGTCATAGAATTAAGGATCTTGTGTCCCTAGACATGTTCTAGAATCAAAATATGTCCATTTAATTATCAAATAATAAAATTTCAGGGAATAAATTTAAATTCATGCCTTTTAATGAATTTAATAAATTGCCATTTTTACGCAATTTATAAAGTTCCCAAAATTCCATTAATTAATAGATCAAGGGAGCGGAGATTTATCTTATTATGCGTATGAGTGTGCGAAAGTCTCCCAAACATAGTCAATAGCCGATAAAATTCATAAAGTCATGTATAAAACAGAACATTGACTATTAAAGAATACTATTAAATAACATCCCAGATCTGTATGCATTGGAATTACCCTAATTCTACCGCTAGCTTTGCATAATGTCACCATAGCAACAACCACGCTAGAATTAGAATTGAGTTAAAAGAACAATAGAAAGCTTGTCCCATTGAATAGCATAGGGAATAAATAGCGCACTACTAGTATCCAAGGATACATAATAATACAGTGACATTCTGGAAGGCATTGACTAACGGACAAATGGCCCGAATGTGTGTAATTTGTGACAAGTTGTGTGTGTGGTATTTGTGAGTTTATAGGTGAATGTTACTGCTAAGGTGTGTTTACAGTAGCTAGTCGCAATCGTAAAAGTAACCTAACTCTCCAAGGAAAACCTGAAGTACATCTAAGTCTTTGGGACGGACAGTCGAGTGACTTGTGTCGGTTGTCGTTGTCGTTGTGCGGCTACGTCGTTGGCGAAAGTACAGCGGCGACGACACATCGGCGCTGAGGATCTCGTACTGTCCGGGGGTTAATTGGAGTAGGCAGCGACGCTCGCTAGCCTGAATATAAACTCCTTATAATGTGGATAAACTCATATATAGCAGACATGACGGAGTTGATAGAAGATGTTCTTGGTATCGGGGAGCGATATACTCTACTTTTGCAAGCGTTTGTTGATAGCTTAATACGCGGCGACGTTAGTCCAACTGCTGCGGAGGACGATGGTCGTTATATCGAACCGCCAATGTCCCAAGAGCAGCTCGCGCGCGAGTTGGACTATAGAAAATTCGCTGCTCGATATACGCAGCGTAATGGTACGTATATGGGCTTCTTAACTACTGGTCATCCTATCGATTTACACAATACGGACTATGTCGACTATATATCCTGCCCAGCGGAGTCGGAACCATAAACTGAAATTCGAATGCGAAAATTCTATTCGAAATCGGCTCGAAAGAAAAGACATTAAAGAAACAAATAAACGCGGTAACTCCAACATATATTTGGAATTCTTGATAGAAGCATTGTAACAACAAATAAATATCACCCGCGTTTCCCCTACCAGACGTGCGTCTTTGGTATTATTACGGTAAATGCCCTAGACCCAGCCAATAAACGGAAAGACATAAACATCCACGGAAACGTTGTGTTAAACACAGTTGTGTTCGTTATATTTACTGGAGTTTCGAGCGAAACTTGTTTGACGTATCACCTATGCTCACTCGGCTCTAACGATCCTAGAGTAAACCTATGATCAGAGTCCCGTAATACTCGGTCAAACCTCCTCATTCCTTAGTTGGACCTCAGACCTGCGATCCTGGTGGTGTCGCGGATCCTCGCGGACGGTATTCACTGTTCAAGATCTAGTGCTACCCTAACAATTAATCGGTAACACTCCGACAGTGATTTCTAGCTAGCCGCCCATCTTACCTAGCCGGATTATGACGCAGACACCTAATATCACTATCCAACCGTATGGTCGTCCCGTTTAACGCAATACAACCCTTCATCAAGGTGAAGGAGAGCGTTGTACGACACGAGTTAAACGCTATTCTATAAAGATCAACAAAGAAACCTGCGTTTGTTCAGATAAACGTAAGTTATAACATTAAGTCCAATCGATAAACGAATTGGCCTTATCTCAGTTCGATTGGGAAACCTCGAATCTCAAAGAAGATATCAAGCTTAGAAAACCCTATTCTCTGCGAGAGTTTTGGACGAACGTATCCCATGACAAGCGGAGGAAAATCAGCTCGAGGAGAAGCATATCGAAATGGACGAGACACCGACCGTAAACCCAAACCTTTTAATGCAATCATATTGCACCCTTCACCCAGGAGTTATGGCCCTCCTAGTAAAGTGGCTTCCCCCAAAGAGAAAAGGACTCTTGCTAGCCTTAAGAAACTGCGTAAACGCCGTCCGCGCAAGAAAGACTAACTGTTTAGAGTATTTTTATATTTTAGAAACTGTGATTTTGTATATTTTATAGACTTAAATCCCATTTTCTGGGAGCGGTGTAAAAGCTTTTGTGGGATAACTGATTCGTTTGCCTTGTTGGCCAGTTCCCCCCCAGTCGCTAAGAATACTCTCAAAGTGATCTACAGCTAAAAATAGTGCAAGTTACCAGCTTATTGGCTGATTTGCTGTACGCAGGCATCTGGGCTCTGTTTAATCGGCCAACAAGCCTAGGGAGGTTGCGTCATAGCCTTGTTTTTGTATCTCCCAATAGAATTTTGAGTTAGCCTTGATTTTGACCAATCACAGAGTACTGAACTGAAAATTTCCTATCTCACTGCTCTTTCTCTGTGTTGAACGGGAGCTTCGTGGAATAAGAGTGGTTGGTATACTCGTATAGAGCAGTAGTCACGAGTTTTTCAAAGCCACGAAAGAACGGCTTTTAGTGTTTTATGTTTTATGCTTTTTAGCTCAACACTAGTAGGTTTAATTACAAGGACATATATCCTTTAACTGACGAAACAAACACTCTGCAATTTCGTAATCACTGCATACTGCAGTACTGCATACACTGCATACTGTGTAATACTGTGCATACTTTTATATTGTTATACTGCTATTTACTGTCAGTTCTTCATAATATGGTTGATGAATTATTATATTTGGAATAACGAGAAATAACCCCGAAACCCAATATTCTTGATATACCGAAGGTAAGAGAGAAAGGTTACAGATAAACGATTGTGACTTATGTTAAAGTGGTTTGAAGTGAATCTAATGTTATTTGATAGACCCTACATGAGTCAGTCTGTGTTCCTTTTATATGTGACTAAAATCAGTGAAGATCGGCAGATTAGTGTGCAGTATTGTGCAGCATTGTGTATGAGTGAGTCTGTTAAAGAAGCATTCCTAAAGAATGCGCCATATATGTGAATTATAATTAAGCCATATCGTTGTGAGTAGTTTAAGTCATAACTCTGTTTATGTAGATAAAGCGCCACGTCCTAAAGGAACTGTTAATATTCCCGAAGGTAAATAATATTGTCAGAGATTATATAATACTGTCAGTCGAATAATACATTAGGCTTACATAGCAACAAAATTAAACCGTCGAACCCAATCTCCCGGGAATATCCAGCGGGTGAATGGTCGCGCACGGATTGGTTTCGACTAGTGTAGTGAATCAAATACTTGTCATAGGCTAAAAAGCGATTTAATATCTAGAAGACATCTTAATTTGGCGGGTTAAACTGCCAAAGGTCTGAAAGCGCGAACAGGGGGGGGGGGGGGGGGGGGGTGCAGATTAAAAGGGCTGAACACGTACTGTCCCCCTTTCTTTGATTGATTGTCGGTATGGTTAAATTTCTCAAATACTGATTTTGTGATACAGTCGCTCAATTTTAATTTGTATCTCATAACTGGGCCTCGTCCTGCACGAAGGCCCCATGAACGTGTTAAAGAAAAGGCATTTAAGGTTTAATAGGTTAGATATACTGTTACTCATACTGTTAGACACATATGACACATATGATCCAACATGTGGGAGCCCCCTCAATGTTTTTTGATAAAAAGCATCAAGTTCCAGAGTCTCGGTCGAAGTTAAACCTCCGAACACAAATCTAAGCTTATAGATAATAGATGGGATGGCAATAATTTTCCACAAAGTTGCTAGTGTTTACACATCCAACCACTTAATCGTCCAACCTTTCCTGTTGAAGGTCTCAGAGACTGACTACTATTGTAACTACTTTTATACACTCCATATATTAAGATTATCCTTAACGCCCAAGAATGATATGCAATTGTTTGAGCTCACGAGTTTACATTTATGAAACTAGGAATGGATCCATCTGTCCGACCGTGGCCTAAGACATATGACCATTCTGTTTTTGTGCTCTCCATTCTCAGCCCAATTTTTTGATAGCTCGGTTAGTATTATTTCGATCATATCCTCCAATTCTTTTACATTACGACCTACTAGGAGAATGTCGTCCGCATAACATATAACACTTATCCATAACTGAGTAAGATTGTAACCATATCCGGAAACTTGCAATGTATCAAGCACACCACTTGCATAAAAAGCAAAGAGCACTGCCGATGTCAATGACCCCTGTTATAATCCCTTGATTGACTTTGCGCCGTGTTGGTCAACTAGATCCCCAAACTTTAGGAACATTACTGTGGACTTATAGTAATCGAGTAAAACTGCGCAGACACGAGGATTGATGTATTCAAGTTTGTTTCAAGTATACTCGAAAACTACCCAATATTTTTGAAAACGGTTTTCAAAAACATTGGGTAGTTTTCGAGTTATAGCTCCATATTTTATTTAACCCTACTTTTGGCACATTTTTGAGACGTTTTTTGAAAATTACATTTCATTAAATATGATTTGTAACATCTCTATTTTTGATTTACACCCGTTTTTGGTGTTAGCAATTGGATGGAATTCATATAAATTAATTTAGAAATTTCAAACTTGTTTTTTTCGGCGGTTGCCAAATTTTGGTGCCAGCACCAAATTTTGAATATGTCAATTTTGTAAATTGATTGTTTGAAACTTGTTTTTTGCGCAATTAGGTTTTTTTTGGGGTTCTTTCTATTCGATGAAATATATACGAGTTGCACCAAGCGTATCAAACTTGTATTTTTCGGTGCTGTGTGCAAATTTTGGTGCTAGCACGAATTTTTGAAAATCCATTCAATAGATAAAATTGCTTGTGACAATTTATTTCTTGCGTTTTAGAGGTTTATGGCTGTTCTGAATTCAATGGAATCAGTAAAATTTCATAAGAGTTTTCAAACTTGTATTTTTCGCCGGTGGCTGAAAATTGTTGTGCCAGCACCAAATTTTTTAAAATAAACAAAATGATCAGTAGGTAGTATCGTCTTGTTTCTTGCGTTATACTGGTTTATGAGGGTCCTGAATCCGATAGAATCAATAAAAACAGCACTGGACTGGACATTGCAAACTTTTACTTTTTGCTGGTGGGTACGAAATTTGGTGCTAGCACCAAAATTTGCCAAATTACGCCGACAATTACAAGTACAGGTAGCAATGATCTCGCATATTAGAAATGTATTCCATTAGCATCAGCGCCCTACAAAACCTGAAAATGCGAATTTATAATATTATATAAGTGAATTAAAAATTTTGTGTTCTACATGTAACTGAAAAGTTATGGTTACTTGTTTTTTTTTTCATTTTTTTTTCCTAAGCAGAGAGGACTAAACAGCCATTCATACTAATCATGTCATTTTTAAATATTTTGCAATGTATTTCGCGCCCCAGAAAACCCTTTCAAATTTTGTGAAAATTGTGCACTACTTGTAATTTTGGTGCTGCAATATAACCACCCCAGTACTTTTTTTCGAAATTTATTTTTTCGGTCGGATCTATACTAGTGAATAGTGATACCTACGTACAAACAAAAAATCAGACTTTTTCGCAAAAATTTGTAGATTTTAGAGGGGGGGGGGGGGGGGGGGGGGGGAGGGAGGGTCAATATGACCCCCCCCCCCCCCCCCTGTTCGCGCTTTCAGACCTTTGGCAGTTTAACCCACCAAATTAAGATGTCTTCTAGATATTAAATCAGTTTTTAGTCTATGACAAGTATTTGATTCACTACACTAGTCGAAACCAATCCGTGCGCGACCATTCACCCGCTGGAAATTCCCGGGAGATTGGGTTCGACGGTTTAATTTTATTGCTATGTAAGCCTAATGTATTATTCGACTGACAGTATTATATAATCTCTGACAATATTATTCACCTTCGGGAATATTAACAGTTCCTTTAGGACGTGGCGCTTTATCTATATAAACAGAGTTATGACTTAAACCACTCACAACGATATGGCTTAATTATAATTCACATATATGGCGCATTCTTTAGGAATGCTTCTTTAACAGACTCACTCATACACAATGCTGCACAATACTGCACACTAATCTGCCGATCTTCACTGATTTTAGTCACATATAAAAGGAACACAGACTGGCTCATGTAGGGTCTATCAAATAACATTAGATTCACTTCAAACCACTTTAACATAAGTCACAATCGTTTATCTGTAACCCTTCTCTCTTACCTTCGGTATATCAAGAACATTGGGTTTCGGGGTTGTTTATCGTTATTCCAAATATAATTATTCATCAACCATATTATGAAGAACTGACGGTAAATAGCAGTATAACAATATAAAGGTATGCACAATGTTACACAGTATGCAGTGTATGCAGTACTGCAGTATGCAGACATCAGTCATCAGTATGCAGTGATTCCATGAGTCAGGTAGGTGCGTTAAAGGATATATGCCCTTTATAATTAAACCTACTAGTGTAAGACTAAAAACTAAAACACGGAGGTGCCAAAGCCGGTTCTTAGGCTCTGGACAAAAACAATAACACTGAACTACTGAGTTTCTGTATATACCTCCAACACAGAGATAACAAACGCTCTGATTGGTCAACCTGAACAACGAGAGAACAGAGAAACAAAGAAACGTCGACGTGGCAATATCAGCTGCTAGCCGTCGTCATGGTAGCGACACTGTTTTCAAGAGTATCGTGCTTTTACGTCACGGAATTACGGATTATGTCCTCTAAAGTACAAATACAGAAGAAATAGCTCTTATGTCCGCTAAAACACCAGTACAGCAAGGACACGGCCTTTTTATGCCTGGTAAACCAACTACAGAGTACTTTACGGGAAAAATAAGGAAAAATAACCGGACAATTCAGTAAAAGCTTTTACACCGCTCCCAGAAAATGGGATTTTCAGTCTATAAAATATAAAAATCACAGTTTCTAAAACATAAAGATACTCTAAACAGTTAGTCTTTCTTACGCAGACGGCGTTTACGCAGTTTTTTGAGGCTAGCAAGAGTCTTTTTCTCTTTGGGGGGAGCCACTTTACTAGGAGGGCCATAACTCCTGGGTGAAGGGTGCAATATGATTGCATCAGAAGGTGTAGGATTGTGGTCGGGGTATCTGCCGTTTCGATATGCTTCTCCTCGAGCTGATTTTCCTCCGCTCGTAGCTGGATACGTTCATCCAAAAACTCTCGCAGAGAATAGGATCGTCCAAGTTCGATAACTTCTTAGAGATTCTGGATTTCCCAATCGAATTGAGATAAGGCCAATTCGTTTATCGATTGGACTTACTGTTATAACTTACGTTTATCTGAACAAACGCAGGTTTCCTTTTTGATCTTTATAGAATAGCGTTTAACTCGTTTCGTACAACGCTCTCCTTCACCTTGATGAAGGGTTGTATCGCGTTAAACGGGACGACCATACGATTGGATAATGATATTAGGTGTCTGCGTCATAATCCAGCTAGGTAAGATGGGCGGCTAGCTAGAAATCACTGTCGGAGTGTTACCGATTAATTGTTAGGGTAGCACTAGATCTTGAACAGTGAATACCGTCCGCGAGGATCCGCGACACCACCAGGATCGCAGGTCTGAGGTCCAACTAAGGAATGAGGAGGTTTGACCGAGTATTCCGGGACTCTGATCGTAGGTTTACTCCAGGATCGTTCGAGCCGAGTGAGCATAGGTGATACGTCAACAAGTTTCGGTTTACATGGATGTTTATGTCTTTCCGTTTATTATTTGGGTCTAGGGCTTTTATCGTAATAATACCAA
>JAUCBJ010007024.1:0-57233 GCA_032718475.1 Nemertoderma westbladi | reverse complement strand
ATGAAAATTAACATTACTCTTTAGCTGTGTGGGTTGTTCTGGTTCTGTTACTATCCCAATATCTTCGAATAATATATTCGAAACGTGTGGTGTATTAAATATATTTATATTTATTTGTTAACTACCAAACAATGTTATGGAGCAAATACCAATCCACAAGTCGATTCGTCTGCAACATTATGAATTAAGTGAATATTTGGTGTTATTTTTTTACAGATGTAGAAGAATGTTTAGGCGGTGGCCTCATTATGACAAAAAATTGTGATAAATAATCCCGAATTACTGGTACCCGAAATTATTTGCACCGCACATCATATCGAGTAATATCCTTTATCGCATACGGAACCAACAATGCAAAGCAACAAAGATTGTGGAATGTTGGTTACTGTACTGATTACGGATTAACCTACATTTAGTCGGATTCTACTTACCTTGAGTTTCCCACTTCTGGGCGTCCGACTGCGGTAGAAGCAGCACACGAACCCGCCCATCTCCGGGGACCGGGTAGCTACCGGAGTAGCGCTTACTGGGGTCGGTTGAGGGGGCTTCCGGGGGGTTGTACTCCATGGGAGGCGGCGGAACCGAGGGGGGCGGGGGCGAGTCCGGCTCCTCGGGGAGCGCCTCCTCCTGGGAGTGCTGCAGGGTCGCCTCCCGAGCGCCCAGGTAGTTGGCAACCGGGAGACTCTGACTGCGGATCAGGGCTCCCAGCGAGATGGCCGCTGGACCGGTGTTACTCCGGGGAGGAGGGCCGATGCTCAGGGGGCGGGGGGTGGCCGCCGCGTCCAGGGGGGCGCGGGAGGTGGCTGTTCGCGAGGATGGCACCGTGTTCCCTTTAGCGGTCCGTCCGACCCCTTTCCCTTGGCCGGTAACGCCCCGAGGGGATTTATCACCGGAGGAGACGTTCTTAGACGCGTGGTTCAGCTGGCCCCCGGTCCAGGCTGTTTCCGGGACGCCCGTAAGACGGGTGTCCCCCACGGTGGGACTCTTCCCGTTACAGTCACTCGGGAGGGAGTTATCCTCACTAATAACTTCCTCCGGTCTCAGAACTCCCTTTTTAACCAAATCGTCGCGAGTTGCACGAACGCTAATCTTCCGCTCCAATGACATTTGTTTCTCTTCGAAAGTTTTACTTTTTTTCTTCCTCCTCCACTTCCAAGGATGAAGTAATTTATCGAGGAAAGAGAACCTCTCCTGTAGACTGGGCCGACGCTCTCCCACGACTGGGGTAACCGTGGCGGGATCGGATCCCGTGGATATGTGGGGAGTCCGACGAGTCCTGGGAGCGGAATCCGTGGCCCCCGCGTACGTCTGGGAACGGGCGTGATTCTGGCGGACATCATGCGATCCGCTACACTGCGTGAGTTTGTTCGTCTCAGAGGAATCCATCAACGGTCGGTCGTCCGTGCTAACGGATGAATCAGGAAATAAACTTTCCGATATTTCCACCTTTTCAGCTGCCATTATCTGATTATCAATCTATCCTAGAATGTTAGCTGAGGTCCTAACTGCATCAGCATTTTACAGTTGTAGGCCTAATTTTGTACATATGTTCAATCTCTATCTGTCTATTAAATTGGAAATTTATAAATAGGCCAGTATCATATACCAGTATACGGGTACCGGTACCAGTAATCGGTAAACAGTAGCTGAGAAGGTCAGTCATCAGTAGGGAACACCCGAACACACATGCCCAGCACAGCAGCAGCCCAGGCCACGTTAATTTGTAGAATATAAAAATAGGCCTAAACAAATTAAGCTAATTTCTAGTCCTCCAAAATAGATTTGTACAATACATTTGGAATTACCCAAAAAACTTAGGCCTACCCAAAAAGCAGAAAAAGACAAAAATATTTTATATCCTATACATGCTATACCTTAGGCCTATAGGGCAGTAGGGTTCTTACCGTATGTGCTTCGGTATCGGTAGTGCGATTTAGTATTTTGGTTAGGCAGTTAGGTTAGATATTAAATAGGCCATACATAGCAATACGATGTCCGAATCAGCTAAGTCAATACTGCATTAAGTAGCGGCAGACAGGCAGAGTGCTACCGTATCATACAGCCATAGGCTGGTTGGTAGGTCAGTAGGTCTGTATGTAGGCCAACCATCAGCCGGTTGCAAAAATAAGACTATAACCTGTGTTCTTTGGTTATCGTTTATTATTTTGGTTAGAAAAGCCTGCTACTGTAACCTGCTCCTTTCCATTAATCAGTTAAAAATTAAGAAATCTGGTTTCGTATGCTGTCTGGCAGTCTGGGTAGGCCTACTGGACCGGTGGCAGTAGGTCATTAAAATGAATCTTCAAATGAACAAAATGTAATTAATATTTTAAAAAAAGTGAATATTGAAAACTGAAAAGTGAAACTCTTCTTACAGTTAACCTAAACCTTAGGCTATAGGCCTAGAAGATACATTGTTTATGAAAAATGTATGTTTTTGTCTTTTTGGGTAATACAGCTGTGCCACTACTGCCCGGGAATTTCCGGTTTGGGGGGCACTGAAACGCTAAAAAACTCAAGTGTCTAAAACACTTGTCTGGTGGGAAAACACTTAGAAAGTTTTTCTTATATTCATTTCTACATCTGTACATTGTCTATATGAAAAGACTCTGATATTTTTATCGAATTTCCCATTTTCCTCGCGAAAATACCGGGAAAAAATACAGGACTTAGCAGTTTAGATAAACATGGTTTTCTCAATCAATATTTTTATTAGGCCTATAGGCCTACATAACAGCATAATCTGAGTATAAATAATAGAAATACCGGTACGAGTATTAAACAATACAAAGCATGCAAATTAATTTCACAATTTTTTTTTGAGGGAAACGAGCAGGTTACATAAGCAGGCTTTTCTAACCAAAACAATAAACGGCCACTTTACAATTGTGGGAAAGGAACAGGTTGCAAAGGCGGGCTTTTCTAACCAAAACAATAAACGATCACTTTACCAATTGTTACTTTACCAAAAATTGTAAAAAGCGTTTCATAAAATAAGCGGTATATATACAGATATAAATAAATATATACTACTACTACTAGGTCGAGCCAACTCGGACAGTGGAAATGAGATCCTTCCAGGCTTCCCGATTCTCCATAGTTGTCGCAATTTCGTTTCTCCCAAGTCCAAGTTCAGTATCCCTTTCAAGTTGATCTATATATATGTTATGGCTGGTCGTCCATGGCTACGCTTTCCATGAGTTGGTTGCCAGAAAAGTAGATCTGGTATGACCTCGTCTTTACTTCGCCAGCAGTGCCCACTGAATCTTAATCTGCATTCACGGAGGGTGGTTGATACAGGTGGTATTGTACCATAAAGCTCGGCGTTTGTCATGTGTTGTCTCCAGCTGATGTATAGGGCTGCCCTTAGTAGTCTTGTGTAGCAACCATCAATTCGTTGTTCAAGTGATTTCAGGATTTAGTCAGTGTCCAGTGTCCAGGTCTCACCACTGTATATAAATACACCTTCCACTGTGGCTCGAAAGAACTTACTCTTCAGGTGCCTGGAGAGATCTGATTTCCAGATGGTATCCATTTTTGATAGAGCTACCCAAGCCTTTGCTTTCCTAACTTCTATGTCCTTTTTGCTACTCTCTATCCATGATCCAAGGTACTGGAAGTCATCTTCCTTAGTTGATTATTATCAATGGTTGTCAAGTTTCCATCAACATTAAAGGTCATGAATTCGGTCTTGGTAGCATTTATATGCAATCCAACCTCCTTAGCAGCCCTCTCCCTCCACTTTATTTAGTAGAAGCTGTGCATCTGCTAGCGTATTAGAGAGTAGGGCGATGCCATCCGCAAAGTCTGTGTCTGTGACTGTAGTTGCCGGATATCTACTACTACTGCGTTCTTGAAGTGTGAATCCCAGATCTTCACCCTTTGTGGCCGTCCTCATTGCGTAATCCAGCACAATTACAAAAAGTAATGGTGCTAATGTGTCACCTTGCAGTACGCCAGCCAGGATTGAGAAAAACTCAGTTTCACCATCTGGTGAGAGTACCTGCGCTTATGTGTCACAATATAACAATCCAATACCAGCAACAATTACTTCTGGTATTCCATAAGCTCTTAGGATTTCAAGCATTTTACCTCTATGGATGGAGTCGAATGCCTTCTTGAAGTCCACAAAAGTCATGACTACGGGCAGACGGGGAGATTCTTTGACTTAATTCCTTCAATCAGTCTCCGTAGTGCAAGTATCTGAGCTATTGTTGATCTACTTGGTCGAAATCCGTTTTGGCTCTTACGCAGTAGATTCTCTATGTGAGGCCTAATCCTATATAGAATCATTTTATTGCATATTGTATATTTTGGCAGCTACCACAAGCAGACAGATCCCACGATAGTTTGTTGGTATGCCGAGGTCTCCTTTCTTGGGGAGAGGCTTTACAGCTTTAGTTGACCTTTCAGCCTTTAGTCCAAATTGGTGGTGGCTTTTCCCCTTTTAACATCCGGTTGCAAACATTCAATAATGGTCTGTTTAACATTCCGGTTTTCTATACCTCCGCTGGGATTTCATCTAATCCACTCACATAATAAATAAATTACATAATAATAAACACATAAATAAACTGATAAATATATATACCGGTAAGTGTTTTAAGGGACGGTCTGACGGTCCTCAAAGTAACAATACCCGCAGCCGCAGTACTGAGGTAGTTATTACTGTAGTAGCCTATTACAGTACCGGTAGCGCGGTAGGCCTACTGTCAACTGTCAGACTGTAGCCAACGAGTCTGTCAGCCTGCTGGCCTGTGGTCTGGTCTGAGACTACATCTAACAGTCTAATGGAAGCTGTTGTCATGTCAGGTTGTGTTTATACACCTGTCAGCCTGTAATCGCTTAGCTAATCGTAGTCAACGTGTTTTAGTTGGATACAAATACTCAGATTATGTTGACGTCAAATCAGGAACACCCCAAGGAAGCGTCTTGGGGCCGATTTTGTTCCTAGTTTTTGTAAACGATTTGCCTTCGGAATTTACAAATGTAGGTTGCAAACTATTTGCTGACGATTTAAAATTATATGGAAACAGTAATAATCCGGCAAACATTCAAAATGCGTTGGATAGATTAGCCAGTTGGAGTAAAACCTGGCAGCTCAATGTCGCTGCTCACAAATGTCATGTACTTCACCTTGGTACACGCACACCGAGTGAGTACACTCTCAACGGTTCTATTCTAGAACTCAAGGAGAGTTGTAAGGACCTAGGTATTATCGTTACCAAAAATCTGCGTTTCAGCAAATACTGCAGCCAACAAGTATCCAAGGCGTATAAAATGTGCAATATATTATTTAGGTGCTTCCACACTTCTAATGTCAACGTACTTATTACGGCTTATAAGGCGTATGTTCGCCCACTGTTAGAGTATTGTACTGTGGTTTGGTCTCCTCACCAAATCTTTAATATAAAATTGGTTGAGCGCGTCCAACGATATTTCACCAGACGATTGTTTTCAAGATGTCAGTTAACACACATAGATAACAGTTACTCTAATAGATTAATACACTTGAAACTCCAACCATTAGAAGTTAGGCGAATTATTTTTGATATCCGTATGGTTTATAATATTTGTCACAATAACATTGACCTTCATTTTAACGATTTTTTCTCGCATGTGCAACGGCAAGGTTTGCGAGGCCATAACAGGAAACTGTTTGCACAGCCTAGCAGGCTAGTCGTTGTCAGAAATCGTTTTGCCAGCCGTATAGTATCCGTGTGGAATTCCTTGCCCTCAGATGCCGTTAATGCACGTAATTTGTATATTTTTAATTGCCATATACGTCATATTGATTTTAGTCACTTGTGTCATTTTGTTTAAATATGCACACATTATACCCCGCCTCGTATTTTGATTTGATTTTGATTTTTATTTTTTTTATATTTTCTCTGTTCATAATGACTGACCGTGTTTTACCATTTTATTTTTTTAGTTTGCAATATTTTTACTTAATTCCAATAGAGATACGCTCGTAAGTGCAACATTGCCTGGGTTATCTTCTCCCTCCATACATATAATTGTTTAATTAAAGGTCTAATTCAATTTCATTTTGTGAATATGTATGTCATTAAGATTAATTTTAAATAATTAATTATTTTATTTGTCGGTGCAATTATTTGGAGTGCAATTACATTACATTACATTACATTACATAATGTACACCAACTGATCAATAGACAATAGGCCTACTGTAATACTGGTGAACCGGTAGGTACAATATGCAATAAATAGGCATAACAGTCAGACAGTTGAAAGTAATACCTGAATACTGCAGTTGTTAAAAATTCAGTGCTGCAGTGCCCCTGAAACCGGAAAGAGCCCAATGGCTGCCTGGCTACAGGATATCTGCAGTATAATAGGCCGAGAGGCAAAGAGGCAATACAGCACTTTACTTTAACTGTCTAACAATACTATAGGCGGGTCCGTCTAAAAGCCACATCGGACCCAACGTCTGGACGTGTATCTTGCCTGCTTGCTGTCTTATCTACTGTAATTTTTCATTCTGTTATTGCTGTAGGCCTATTGTACAAGCTGTCAACTGGTCAAGTGTGTATATCTACTGTCTGCTGGTCTGACTGTAGGTGGTAGGCCTACTGTAATTTCATACATTTTACAGTTTATATTCGCCCGTGTACAGGCAACAGGTGTATAAATTATTAACTTAATAAATTAATTCTAAATGATATAATTCGTAGGCTAATTAATATTAGTTTTTAAACGTTCTTCAGTTCATTGTGCACACGTTTTACTATTTTATGTGCTCTGACAGTCTGATACTGTCTGACTGTAGGAACAGTTTTTTGGTTGGCGTAAATTCAGTGTCGGCTGGCGCAAATTATTCTACGCCCGGCGCACTTCCGGCGTGCAATACTGCAATACTGAATACATAGAGATTCCAGTCTGGGCTGTTAGCAGATAGCTGCACTGTCTGACTGTCAATATACTGATATACCCGGTCTGCCGGTACTGAGTACCGATTGCCGGTACCGGTCTGCCGACGGTCACCGGTACCAGGCACAGGCTGACAGGCAGCCACAATGTCAGGTACCGGTACTGTACTTCTATTTCTATAGGCCTAAGTCTGTAAGTCCATACCAGTCAGCCTGGATATGTATACTGCACTGCTGCTGGCGCTGGGCTGTTGCTGTATCGGTCAGGCCATGTACCGGTCAGCGGGTACCGGTACTGTACTGCTGAAGGCCTACACCATGACCTGTAATATGTAATATTTTTTCACAATTTTTCACAATAGTCGTAACAATATCATATCATATTCATATCAATCGAAAGCTTGCGTTGCAAGGATTCCAAATATGTAACAATATCTGAATTTCGTTGAGAAACAGCTGTTGCTGTTTCGGATACCGCTGTTGCCCACCAACTCACAAAGTAAAATAAATAACACGTTATAGAATTTTGTGTATTTATTTAATATAATTAATGGCCTGCAGCGAACAATAATTCTTGCAATCTTTGAACGCCTATTTCTCAGTTATTTCACAACGAAATTCAGATATTGTTACATATTTGGAATCCTTGCAACGCATGCTTTCTATTGTTATTACCCACCCAGAAGTTATTTGTCCGCTTTTTAATAGTAAGAAGCGGGTTTTCAACTCGGTTATATTCCCGGAACCCGCTTTTCGCATGTTCAAAACAGTTGCTATGGATGGATAAGCAAGTACATTCCATAATAATACAATACAGTTTACTGTATTGTATTCACAATACAGTTAGCATTGCGATTGTACTGTGCGTATTCAGTCTTAATTTTTATTCTAGAACTAATATTTGACATTTTGCCAGTAAGATGGTAGCTAGTAATTTTGATTTTGTGTTAGCTAGTACGTTTTATTAGCTAGTGAAAAGAATTATAATTGAAAAATTTAAAAAAAATTGACAGTCTTTTTTCTTGTAAAAATGCCTTTTATTATGAGGTTTTTGTTCTAGAACAAATATTTGACCTTCTGACAGTAAGATGGTAGCTAGTAATTTTGATTTTGTGTTAACTAGTACGTTTTATTAGCTAGTGAAAAGAATTATAATTGAAAAATTTAAAAAAAATTGACAGTCTTTTTTCTTGTAAAAATGCCTTTTATTATGAGGTTTTTGTTCTAGAACAAATATTTGACCTTCTGACAGTAAGATGGTAGCTAGTAATTTTGATTGAAAAAAAAATGACTGTCTTTTTTCTTGTAAAAATTCCTTTTATTATGGGGTTTTTGTTCTAGAACAAATATTTGACCTTCTGACAGTAAGATGGTAGCTAGTAATTTTGATTGAAAAAAAATTGAGTCTTTTTTCTTGTAAAAATTCCTTTTATTATGGGGTTTTTGTTCTAGAACAAATATTTGACCTTCTGACAGTAAGATGGTAGCTAGTAATTTTGATTTTGTGTTAACTTTAGGGCTATTTATTAGCTAGTAAAAAAAAATAAAAAATATAATTTAATTCTCAATTATATATTTGTCTGGATGAAATTATGAGTCATGGTAGCTAGTAATTTTAAGTGAAAGTCAAAGTAGCTAAGTATTTATTTACTACTGTAGCTACTCGTTTTTAAACAAAATATTGGCGGATGCCAAAATACAGTTTTTACAATTCTGAAATGTAAAATTGACAATTGTACTAAAATAAAAACATAACGATAATAGCCATTAACATGGTCACATAATTGGTCAAAAAGTGTGTACGCTACGCATAGCATAGTAATGCCGTACTGTACGGAATGGCCTAACCCAACCGCACCAATATAAAAAATAAAGCATGGGATTACACTGAGGATAGGTCTGTGTGTCCAGAAAAAAAGAAAAAAGAAAGTAAAAAAGAAAATCAGCAACATTCTTTCCTCGGTGATATCAGGTGGGGATACAGTAGCTTACGAGCGGAGAAGGTTGCTGCACATCACGAGGTTGATGCAGCTGCAACCAAGTCCTGGAATTCAGTGCAGGTGGAAGCGAATCGGAAATAGGAAGGAAGAGGAAGCGAATTCTATATACGTATAATCTGATTGCCGGTGACATAAACATAACTTTCACAAAATAAACAGTAGACACCTCGTAACAACGTATCAGAAACCCTGCAGTAAATTGCTATAATTATTTATATTGCGCTTCGAATATTATAGGGCCACCTTCAAATAATATTCAGAAATATATTCATTGCCGTGTAAACAGATAGTTATTTTATAAATTATCCTGGGGTCGCGGCGACGGCGCACCTAATATGAATGAATGGCGTCGGTCCCCGAACCTGGGCGGTCAACCGAGAGTGGAGATGGAAAATGAAATCTATCGAATAAGGCTGTATAATAAACATGCGGTACCGGCAGACCGGGAGTCATTGTTCTTTATAATATAACACACCATACTGCTGCGCTTTACCGGTACCATCAACAGATAACTGTAATCTATGTACTATGGTTAACACCTGTTTTAAAAAACATTTCCTTCAACCGAGTTTGTATCTTACACCAAAGCCGTCTCCCCAGTCATAGGGTACCGGTATGTAAACCTCTAACAAACATAAACACTCCCAATAGGTACTGTAGAAATCTCTAGCTAATAATGTAAAACACTCTAAATAGGTACTGTAGAAATAACTAGCTAATGTTGTAAGACACTCTAAATAGGTACTGTAGAAATAACTAGCTAATGTTAAACACTCTAAATGGGTACTAGTTTGATGACTAACTAACTATTCTCCAAGAATAGTACACTCCCCACTCGGTATATAATACCGAAACAAATAAGAAACGCCCATATGGGTTGTAGACCTAAACTACAGACCAATATGGTGGAATAGGCACCATATTGGAAGAGACGGTAACAATACCTGCAATATCTTACTGTAAAGTTTGTAAATCAAATCATAAATCCGACCTTCTCACCAAAACAGTAAACTCTAAGTAAGCGAATATATTGCAGTATCGATCTCTTATAACCGGTGAGGCAGAAAACAGTCTACGAGCAGACAAACTTCGATAAAACAAAATCCCGCGCAGCGAATCCTAAAATCAGGCTGACTCACTGACGGACTAAGGGGCTCGTACACTTTGCCGCGGTGTGATTTATATGGTTTGGGCGAAGAGACGCTAGCTAGGTACACAGGCAGAGATTTGGAGATGTCTAACTAGCGGGCAAAGCACAGTACGGACAAAAGTTAATTTTATATATTTTGAGGTGTAAATAATTTCTAACGCGCGTGTGTTAATTCTGAACGGTCAAAAACAGTTTTGCTCCTTCACATATATAATTACTGGGTACGGTGTGCATTTTACGAATATTCTAATTTTGTAACTTGTAGGTCCAATACTCACGAATGATAAGGTTCCTTCCCCTCTTGCGTATTTCCAGGACTCAAATTCAGGCATAGGGTTAATGCTACGCCCAGAATTCGGCAATTTTAGGTACCAGGTCCCTGATACTAAGAAGAGATGTGTTAGTTTACTACTGTAGGCGTACTGTTACTAATAGCTATCCTGGCTCCTATCTAGAATTTTAGTCACCCAGGTAGTCCGGGTAACTTCCTATTAGGGCGTTGGCGGGGACACGGTAGATGTTAGTATCCCTAATAGCCTCAATTTATTTGCGCCTAGTTGTAAACTGCCCTACCGCCTGAACGGTACAATCCCAATTCAGGTGAAAACACAGCAACCCCCCTAGCCTACAAGTTCTAATGCAATGGACACCGTTGTACTACAAATAGTCGCACACACACCTGTACTTAGCAAGAGTTAGGCGTACAGTTTGCTGCACCCTACCAATTTGTATGCTTCGTACCGGTGTGCCTACGTCCTATCTGCGTACTAGTATCTGCCTGCGCTCTCTCTCTCCCCCCGTAGGAATGTGAAGGTCTACTGTGGTTTTTTCCTGAATCAAGACAGTACAGTCCCTAAGATGTAATTTTAGGCTCACAGCGTGTCACTACTTCTACCTTTTTGATCTTTGGTCTTACTCTTAGGTAGCAAGGCGTCGAACGCTGTCTAACCTTTCAGGCGATGGGCGAATAACTCAAGATGGTATTGCGGGTTGTCTCTCGTCTACATTCCTGTGATGTTCCCGTTCATTGCTGCGGCCCGATCTCTAGCCGGCCATCCTGTCCCTTAGGTTTGTTCACCGTAGTGAATCCATGGTAAAAAGAAAGGCAGATAGCGGTATTTCTGAATTTATTGCAGATAATAACACAAAATGTAATCTGAATACTAATGACAGAATAAACAAATATTAGATAACTCAGAGATACGAATATGGTTAGAGTAATGAGAGAGTGATAACTAATGAACAAATCGCACCTTTATATACTAAATTTGTGCTGCAATCAATCGAGAAAATTCTCGATTGTTCTATAGGTTCTAACAAGGTTTTAAAGATAGCTATTGGTCCAGCTAATATATAACTTGCACGACATTGGTTACAATCAAATAACTACAGTCTCATTGGTACAGACAAATGCAATTAATTTGTAGCGGTCAATTTAAATGAGTTGAAATTCTGCACAAAAAATAATTCGCACTTACTAGGATTCGAACTCAATACCTACTACACATATAATTTCCAACGCTCTACCGACTGAGCTACTGAACCACTTGACCAATAGTCTTTCAAATGATAGAACAAATACGAATGAGAACTCAAAGCAATCTTTACAAAGTTAATTCGAATAAAAATAAAATTTTGAAAATCCACGGCATTTAGGGAATATAATTCTATACCGCTCCATGAAAACAGGATATTATCGTGCATAAAATATACGGTTTTCACCAATAATCAATCAAACTATAGAATACTTAGGGCGTACTTACATATTTACAAATTAAATTTCAAACAATACTTCCTTTCTACATAATGATTCGATACAAAATAATTACAAATTCAAACTTTACGTATTTAAGGCTTTACTAAGTAAGTACAATATAAATCTAAATTAAATTCACCAATATAAATCTATTGCATTTCAATATTGCATAAATTCAAACAATTATTTCTATTTCACTGTAAATACAAATACTGCTTATAAGATATAAATTGCATAGTATTCGGAACAATATAAATTGCATAAGTTCGGAATAATCACAAATATAAAATATAAATTCTTACAAATATAAATCTTTACTAAATATAGATATAAACTGCAAAGGAGTTTATATTATTCTAAACTTGTGCAGCACAAGTTTAGAATAATATAAACTCCTTTGCATCTCAAATATGAAACATAAATCTAAATAATATCATCTTTCAAATATAAGTTCCTTCTAAATATAAACTTTCTAAATTTCATAAATTCGGAACAATACAAATTGCATAAGTTCGGAATAAACACAAATATAAATATAAATTCAAATAAATCACAAAATCATAAGAAAGGCTCACGAGTCTTCCGTCCACCCTTGCCCTCCCTTTTATCGCTTAGTTGATCGAGCCCTGCCGCGTCCTCGAAAACTGCGCACAGGTGACTTTGCTCGCGATATGGGACTCGTGGGGCGAGTCACTGGTTTCGTTTGGACGTTGAGAGACGGTGCGACCATTTCCTCGCAAATTCGTCTATTTAGCATCCCAAAACCTCGACCGATTCCTCGTGACCGATCAGTTGTCACTACAGTTGGTAGAACGTCTGGGAACGCGCGAGAAGCGGACGACGCAGACCCAAGAGTAGCTTGCGCCCCCTGTTGATCAGCTGGTGTATGTCCCGATCCTCCTACTGGTTCTCTAGGAAGCGATACCGTATCCCGAGTAACTCGAATGGTCGGCTCAACTCCCCTGCGTTCTTCTATATTAATAGACTTCTTTAACTGTTGGCCCACTTTCTGGACCCGTATGATCCTACCCTGTCCGTCCTCCCGAGGGTGACGTGCAGACGGCGCAACCGGAGTGGCTGGTATATTTGTCGCCTCTAGGACCTCTTCTTCCTCGAATACGCTCGCTCGTATACGTTTATGGTAAAACGCGGCTCGGTACGCCCATGCGACGGTTAACCAAGCTCCTTTATTCCATTTTTCAGTTCGGAAACGATCGAATTCACCATAAGTAATGCGATTAACGACTTTCTGAAAATTCCACGTGTTTTTGTTATCCGGGTGAATCTGTAGTAGATACTCGCGCACTACTCGAAATCCGCTGTCGTGGGGCAAAATATCGACTACCTCGATAAGTTCGTCATATTGGGGCATAGCGGAGATATATCCTTCCGACATCATCGTCTGGGGATTTACCGCCCAAAATCCAAGATGCGCCCTCATCGGAAACCGTCTTCTTTGTGCCGATACATGTTCGTCGGCTAAATCTTCCCACTCATCAAATAATTTCCTCACGAGTTTTACAGATTCGTGTTCATAAGGTATATATCTTAGTTGGCATTCAGATGCTCGATGCCCTTTATATTGCAGTAAGTACATTGAGCCATAAATCTCCAGCAAGTATAAAAGGTATGAGACCCTTGATCCCCACACCATCCACAGATTAGCTGAGTCGTAGTAATGTGCTTTCCACTGCACTTTGTCATATGATGTCCAGCGACGCCACATTTACTACACATCGTATTGGCAGGGTACCACACTCGTTCGTATATAAGATCTCCAATCGGTCGAGCGCTTCCTCCCACACTATAATCGTAATCATCTGGGTCTATGGGTTGGTAGGTTTCTGAAGGTTGTATACAAACTATATCATCTGTTGCTTCAAGTTGTCGAATCTCCGTCTGAGATTTCTTCGGGAGGTTCCTTTTTATCTCAAGAAGTTCCTCTAAAGGATCGTCGGCGATCGTAGTAGTTACTTCGAAATCATCACCAAGGTGACCGATAGGCGCGCGCGTCTGCCGTGATTCATCCGTAATCTCCACGATACGTTCTCCTTCATAGGGTAACAATGTAAACATAGATGGTCTTTCGATAAGAGATCCCGCACAGCGAAGATACACGTCTCGAAATATACTAAATCCTGCTCGAGTAAAGGCATTACACTGAGCGTCGGAGTTGTAGAAGGGTTGTCATATTTAGTCTTTGCGAGTTTCGCTGTACTTTCCGATAATTCCTTTATACCGAATATAGTGTAGTCCTTGGCTCCAAATCTTTCGAATGGCGCTGCTGCCTCCTCTTGGATATCATATCCCCATCTCGGCTCTCCTTGTATCCCTTTCTCCATAATTAGAGGTGTAGTTACATAATCATTGCTACTAGAGGGAATACAACAGAGTTTGTAGTTAGTTGTGAGGAGACGTGAGAGTTTCGTCTGCCCTTTTGGCTCGACAACGCTCTAACCTCCTACCCATAGCCTAAGATCTAAGGTTTCTTTAATGACACGCTGCTTCTTATCTAAAATTTTTTGCCGAAATAAAAAACGAATTTGGGCTAAACTGGCTGTGAGTCTAAAATACTCACTTTTTGATCCCAAACTATTATCAGAAAATAAGCAGTCAAGAATTAGTAATAAATATAGGGGAGTCTATTATTTGACGTAACTTATTGAAACAAGACCGTGTAAAATTTAATTAAAATTTTAAGAAAGGCTCGCAAGTCTTCCTCTCTTGTTTCTCTAATTTTAAGTTCCACCCGACTGTACCCTGAAATCTATTCACTGGAGAAAATTTTAAAAATTTTTCAAATCCAAATGGATTGTCTAAAATTTCGAAAATGTCTCAATATTGTGAGTTCCAAGTAGAATTCCATTTCTTATACCTACAAATCCCGCTCCTATGTGACACATAAGGGTACTACCCTCAATGTTCACATATAAAGACAATGGAATTCTACCGCTGTCCTTACTACAGTGTACAGGTACGTGGAAATCTATTTGTAAACTCCTAATTATTTACTAGTATTAGGTGGAGATTTGTAGTCTCCAGACTCGTTACGAGTCTCTTCAAGAAGTACGAGACGTTGAGTCGGTCTGTCTACTGTACGACCGTCAATTGTCCGTACTGTCACAGTTCTTGTCACTCCATCCATAGATGGATGTGTGGCTAGAATTACACCTGTTATCCAGAAGCGTCTTTTTAGATTCACTTCTGCTAACAGCACGTGATCTCCCGGCTTTAATGCGCGGGTGTTATTGTACCAGTTTGTTCTGGCAGAAATAGAGGGCAAATAATGGTTTTGCCATATTTCCCAGAATTTGTTAGCTAGTAGTTGCGTGATTTTCCACGCTTTTCTACCATAGCTATCGCTTTCTGTTGGAATTGAAATAGGTATTAATGTAGACGGTGCCTGCATAAGCAGGTGTGCCGGTGTCAAAGCAAACTGAGATTGTTTGTCATCGGGTACTAATACTATTGGTCTAGTATTTAGTATTGCCTCGATTTCAACAAACAGTGTTGTCAGTTGGTCGTCTGTCAATATGTGGTTTACTGGAATGACCTTTGCCATTGCCGTCTTTATAGATCTAATCAATCTCTCCCAGACTCCGCCTCTCCATGGACTATCTGGAGGATTAAACTTCCAAACAATCTTGTGAGGTTGTAGTTCGTTCGAGATTTGATCATGATCTAATTTCTTAAAGGCTCTAGCAATCTCATTTCGAGCACCAACAAAGTTTGTCCCTTGGTCTGAGTACAAGCATTTCACTAGTCCGCGTCTAGCGATAAATCGCCGCAGTGCTAGTATAAACGCGTTGGTGGAAAGATCCATCACACGTTCAATGTGAACTGCCCTACTGGACATACATGTGAAAATCAGTCCCCAGCGTTTTACTAGTATACGTCCACGTTTCGTATGTATGGGACCAAAGCAATCAATTCCAGTCTCTGTAAAAGGTGGTCTGAATGCTTGAAGTCGTGCTTGTGGTAGTTCACTCATTTCTTGGGTACCTATTCTAGAATGTACCTTTTTACAAATAATACACGTACGTGTCACTGAACTTAACGCTTTACTGGGTCTAATTAATACAAATCTTGTACGTAAGTAGGAAAGACAGTGGTGTCTTCCAGCGTGTTTCAGATGTAAATGTGCGTCCAGTATCATTGCACGTTGTAGTTCGTGATGTTGCGGTATTATTATTGGGTACCTAAAGTTTGTGTTAAAGTCAATGTTTTGAAGCCGAGATTTATGACAAATTAAGCCATTATAAATAATCGGACTCCAACTCAGTATTGGTGACGACTTGATTGGTTGACCTTGATTTATAGATGTGAATTCGCGCGCGAAATATCGCAGTTGGTAATGGCGAATTAATTTAATCTCACACCTGTCAATCTCAGCCAATGTAAGTCGACGTGTAAAGTCGCGTTTGCCTTTAACGTATTGTACAAAACGTACAATCCACGCTAACTTTCGGCAAGCGTTTGACCAAGAGTCTGTTAAGTTTACAATCCGGTCGACGTGAGTATTTGTGACGTCATCAGGTAAGTCAATGGAGATTTTGGAAGGTTTTGAATTACTAGAAGGGCCCACGGGTCCGCCGGTAAGTATTCCCTTGTTGACTGTTGATCCGTCCGGGTCTACAAGTAATTTGTCCTTCTTCGTCTTCTTACCTTGATTGTCGGTACTTTGTAAGTCGATCGTTAATGGTGGTTTGAACTCTATGGGGTCAGCAGGTTTCGGTAAACTTATTTTTCTGCCGACATTAATCCCAGGTCTCACCGTAGGTTGCAAGTTCGGTATGTCTCTTGAGCGCAGAGTAACACCTGTATTTACATTAGCGTAGGTACTACCCACATCTGTAATACATGAGGTTTCACCGTGCTTATGGTTGCTCAAGTGTGTCAAAATTGGTAGTTTGTCAATACAAGGCCGCTCCAATAGGGAAACAGCGGCTTCACTATTTGTCAGTACGTTACTAGTGTCTAGTCGACTGTCTAGTAATGTGTCTGGCGATACGTCTGGTAACGTATCTGGTTGTTTGTCAATAGAAGGCCGCTCCAATAGAGAAACTGCGGCTTTACTGTTTGTCAATATGTCACTAGTGTCTGGTAGAACATTTTGTGATATGTCTGGCAAAATGTCTGGTTGGCTGTCTAGTAACGTGTCTGGTTGACCGTCTGGCGATATGTCTGGTGTAGAAAGGCTCGCAAGTCTTCCGGCGTTATCATCTGTCGTCGATGGAATCTCTGGCTGACTCGCCTTCTTCCCAAGTTCTAAACTCACCTGGTGAATTAGCTGCTCCTTGTGACTTATCATACTAGTTACACGTCTGTTGTGTTTTGTCTGTAAGGTAGTATGGTCCACGTCGTGTGAGAAGGAATGAATTGAATTTGTAGTTAATAAACTACATGTACTTTGTACATCTTCCTCGTCACTTATGTCTAATGTGCGCACAGGCGCTCGAGTATACCACCCTATCGGCGTTCTACAGGCGTATGCGTTTCCCGCTACAACTGCCGATGGTCTGGTTTCCCACACCTGATGTAGGTTGAATTGGTCTGTCCCGATCAGCATGGCTACCGATCTATAATTGACAGGACATTCGGGTACACCAAGGTGTCTGAAATACTTACGGTCCTCTAGAGATTGTTCCGGCACTGGACCTAGTAGGTTACTAAAGTCCTTCGTGGCCGCAAAGGTTAGATCTTTAAAGGGTAACAAAGACCTCTCCCTCTCGCTGTGTTGCGATTTTGGAAGAAGAGAGTCTAAGTCCAACTTAACTCGTGTCACTGGTATTGCACGCTGTCCGTGCATACTACTTACGGTATAACTGACGCGCTTACCTTGTTTAAGATCCGTCACTACGTCAGCTATCTTTTCATCCACGTAGCTGTGAGATGAGGCTGAATCTAGAATCGCGTAGATTCTCTTGCTTCCCTTTGTGCCAGTAATCTTAATCGGAATTACACTGAATCCCTTCAGTTGGTCAGTAGTCAGAAGCGCGATCGATGGCTGTTCATCTCCATCCGAATATACGTCGTCGTCTTCTGATTCTTCGTCCGACGATCCGGATTGTTCTGAGAAGCAATCCTCAATATGGGTCACGAAGGTTGGAGTCGTTTTCGATTCTCGTTTTCTGTAGGCCGCATCACATCTCGCTGCTGCTTCCGGGTGTTCCCTGGCGAAGCGTTTTGTCGGCGTGTGGCTGTCTGTGTGGAGCAGACCGTCGTGGTTGCGTCCACAGGATGGACAAGTGTCGGTATTTGGGCAATCTTTACGGATGTGTCCGTGTCGCGTACACCGCCTACAAGAGTCCAATGGCCGTATTTGCAGCCGTCGTTCTTCCGAGTTTAACTCGCGAAATTGTCGACAACCTCGCAACTTGTGACCGATATACCGCTTGCCTAAATGCTCGCAGTATTGGCAGCCGCTGAAGTCGGTACTGAGTTGTTGTCTCGTCTGTTTTGTCCCAATGGGCGCAGATACCCTACTACCGTCCGAGAATTGTCGTGATTCCGTCGGTGTGGCGTAAGTGGCCGTCTTAGTGGATGTTGTCTGGGGTTTTTGTCGGTTGGAGGATGGCAAGGTGATCCCTTCTGCTACGATGTGCTGGTCAGTGTAGTTGGATCGTGTTTCTACAACTGCTTCCCTGGATATCAAAAGGTACACATCCTCTAGTTTTAAGAATCCACCCCGCTCTTCCCGCTGGTATTCGATCTTTCTCCACTCCCGACGAAGTCGATGGTGGAGTCGTCCTATGATCTTTAATAGGACTGTAGGGGTATTCCCGTAGTCGAGTTGTCCAATGGATCTTAAAGTAGTGATAGCGTTCTTTATCTCGTCGGCCAGTTTTAATAAGTCGACGGGTTTAGTGATAGCCCCTCCCTTACCGAGTTCCTCTATTACTGACCTGGCCATACTGACTGTGCCTCCGTAGATCGAGGTCAAACGATCGTACGCTAGTTCGAAAGCGTCCGGTACACCAACGAAGGTCTCCGCCAAACGTTTAGGTTCTCCTGACAACGTTTGAAGCAGGTAATTAAACTTCTCCCGTGATGTAAAGGCGCACACGGCGATCTGAGATTCGATATAGTCTATGAAAGTATGCCAGTGTTTTGAGCTACCGGAAAACTTCAGTGGTTGTTGTACCGGCAATCCTTGTCTAGCTGCGAATTTCGCTATTTCCTCGGCCACGTTCAAAGTTTCGCGTCCTTGGTTGGCAACCTGGTTGATGTTCTCCCTTCTTGGCGCTTTTTCTTGATAAGAAGTGTTTCTCGAAGGTATTGGTCTTTGCGGATCCTTCGGGTGGCTATTGTGTTCAAGTTCGGTGTTCCTCGAACTATCGGTTTCAACTTCCTCCAAGCGTTCCTCAATCTGGGCCAACTTATTGACAACTGGTCGCAGAATGTCGGCGAATTGTTGTGTACTGATCGCGTCTGTTGGTTGTAACGCCTTTTGTGTTGGCGTATTCTGTGGAGGATTGTCGATAAATGAATTATCCGAACGCTCACGTTTACATTTGTCGGCCGCTCCTGTTCTAAATACCTCGCGTTCCGGGTAATCCGACTCGCTCGAAGTACTACTGTCACCTGGATACGGTGGTCGACGTGCTCGAGTCCGTTCCGCCGTTCGAATCCTAACATTCCGTCTCGGAACATCGTCTACTGGTTTCCGTTGTTCGGTAGGCTCACAAGTCTTCCTCGAAGTCGTAGATTGCGATGTAAACTGGTTGAACGGTCGCGTATCCACTGGTCTCCGTTGTTCGGTAGGCTCACAAGTCTTCCTCGAAGTCGTAGATTGCGATGTAAACTGAACCGGTGGTCGGACTACAGCGTTTGAATCCAAAGGCTTTGTAGGCCTAAACGTCATTGGGTACGTGTAGTGCGTAACGAGTTTTGGTGTCGAAGGTGAACTCACCTGTTTAGTCGTCAGTAGTGCAGGTCTGGTCAACAAACTACTACGATCTGTAATCGGCGGGTTACTTACCTTGACTTTCGGAATAGGCGACGACGTTGCTCTTGGCGGTGTAAACTTGTCCGGAATAACAAACCTGTGTTCCGTCGCACCATGGATAGGAGAAATATTACTACTACCAGCAATCGAAATAGGTTCCTTAATCGTAACTGGTGCAAACATAGGAGTTACTCGAGGGAATCTTTGACATAAGTCCTTTACTAGTTGTCTTTCTCGCCCAGGTGCCCCTACACTTCCTTCCTTCATTCGTTCCTGAATTTGACGGTGCCTTACCTCTAACTGGTCCAAATCATGTCCGTCACGAGATCTCATCGATCGATCGCGGGCTTGTAGATCCAGATCTTCCTTCGCGTTGGCTAATTCTCTCGCCTTCTTCCCGAGTTCGAAATGAAGTTTAACTTCCTTCTCGCGTTGTTCCGTCTGTTGTTGTTGCGCCTCGAACTCCGCTTGTCGTATAGCTGATTGAGCCTTTATTTGCCGTTTTTTCATTTCGGTTCTCGCTTCTGAAGCTAACCTTTTTCGCTCTAACTCGGACGCTGCCGCTGCCGCTGCCGCTGCCTGTTGTGCAATGTCCAACTCTAATCTTTCCATCTCGGCTGCTTCCAACTCGGCTTGTTCTTGCAGATGAGAGATTCTTGCAACATTCGCAACACGTAGTTTCTCTTCTTGTACTGCTGCTTGTGCCATTAGCAGTTCAGTTTGTTCCTCCATCTCCTGTTGTTGTCTGTAGAGCTGCTGTTGTCGAGCAATTTCTGACGTAGCCATACTCACCTCGCCAATTTCGCTGCGAATACTCACCAGTGATTGATTTAGTGTTCCCGGTGCCAGTTCGATTTGTGCGAGTGAAGTTTCCCTCGTAGCCTCCGGCACGGTTTCCCAATCTCCGACGTCCTCACCGCACATGCGTAAGTGATCCGTCAGGTGTTTCAATTGTCCATCTAGCCTGTACAGTTCCTGTTCTTCCTCGGGTTGCAATAATTCGTCCGAAACCGACTCACCTAATAACTGGTCCGCTTGTTCCTGTTGTATCTGCCTAATCGTCGACTTAAACTGAATCAGTTTCTCTCTAGTGATCATTAGTTTCTCGAGGATTCTAAGCTGAGTGTCCATATCCTGTCTCTGTCTAGCTAGATCTTGTAGACCAATTAGGTTATCTACGGACTTATATACTTTACTCTGTACTCTCACCTGTAGAGTGTAGAACTCGAACCGAGACATCGGAGCGGTTAACTCGTCTAATATGCGTTGGCCTTCTCCAATACTCCTGGTAATATGCGCCATGTAACCGCCGACGCTTCTAACTACGCTCTCCTGGCTTCCTACTGAACTTACCATCTCCGTTTCCCTGTATCTAGGTTGCGGAACAGTTAGAAAGTCCTCGGTCCTGCCGTCGCCTCGTACTACGGCATCCGGTACTCCCGTTGGATGTACTGGTGACGCACACGGTGTAGGTTCGGTAGGCTCGCGAGTCTTCCCCTGTTGTTCTTCCGCTGCTGACTTATCCGCGTCACATGAGTCATAGTCGGTTTGTGTATTCTTCGTATAGTCTTGTTTGTCACTCATTTCGGTAGTTGTAAGTCAAGTAAAGTGAGTGTCAAAGTATCGAGTTTACCGTATTTATATCTAAACGGTACTAATTACAGTCATATAAAATTAGCCTACCGGCCGATTTTATAGCAGATGGATAAAATTAGCCTAAACGGCCAATTTTACAGCAAATAAATGTCACGGAATAAGTATATAATAAAATTAGCCTAGCGGCCAATTTTATAACAAATAAATCGGATAACGATATGCGTTATCAAAAGGTAAATTAAATACAATAATACGGACTAATTCAGCAATGAACAAAGAAATCATACGGAATGCATAAATACTTGAGACAGTGGAACCCACAATAATTTTAACTAATACGGTAATGCCTAACTTATTTATGCAACTTTTCGAACTCACCCACTCCAATAATTCTCCAGAAAAACAGATTCCCAGATACAAACCGGACGTGAACCTTTCCGTTTTTAACGTTGCGGACGAAACGCGATTTTCCCAACCAAAGTTGTTGGGTTATCTATCTCCCAAACTTGCTAAACACGGTCTTGCTCCCGTTACAGTCTAGAAATGAGTTCTGAATCCTGAAAAACAAAAGAGTTAGGTTTTACTTTACGAAAATTTTGTACCGGTACAATATGGTATTTAAACCCTTTTAAACACCGGTATTCAATTCCAAAAATATTTTACACGCGGTTCAAATCAAATTTTATTTCAAAAATTAGCACTTAGCTAATCAAATATAAATTTTTACCTCAAAATACAAAATTTTCAAATAACTTTAGTCCTACCGAACCGTAGTTCAGTAAAACACATTCCTACTATTCTAGGAAATATGTTAAAATAATCACACATTCCTACTATTCTAGGAAATATGTTAAAATAATCACATTCCTACTATTGGAAGAGACGGTAACAATACCTGCAATATCTTACTGTAAAGTTTGTAAATCAAATCATAAATCCGACCTTCTCACCAAAACAGTAAACTCTAAGTAAGCGAATATATTGCAGTATCGATCTCTTATAACCGGTGAGGCAGAAAACAGTCTACGAGCAGACAAACTTCGATAAAACAAAATCCCGCGCAGCGAATCCTAAAATCAGGCTGACTCACTGACGGACTAAGGGGCTCGTACACTTTGCCGCGGTGTGATTTATATGGTTTGGGCGAAGAGACGCTAGCTAGGTACACAGGCAGAGATTTGGAGATGTCTAACTAGCGGGCAAAGCACAGTACGGACAAAAGTTAATTTTATATATTTTGAGGTGTAAATAATTTCTAACGCGCGTGTGTTAATTCTGAACGGTCAAAAACAGTTTTGCTCCTTCACATATATAATTACTGGGTACGGTGTGCATTTTACGAATATTCTAATTTTGTAACTTGTAGGTCCAATACTCACGAATGATAAGGTTCCTTCCCCTCTTGCGTATTTCCAGGACTCAAATTCAGGCATAGGGTTAATGCTACGCCCAGAATTCGGCAATTTTAGGTACCAGGTCCCTGATACTAAGAAGAGATGTGTTAGTTTACTACTGTAGGCGTACTGTTACTAATAGCTATCCTGGCTCCTATCTAGAATTTTAGTCACCCAGGTAGTCCGGGTAACTTCCTATTAGGGCGTTGGCGGGGACACGGTAGATGTTAGTATCCCTAATAGCCTCAATTTATTTGCGCCTAGTTGTAAACTGCCCTACCGCCTGAACGGTACAATCCCAATTCAGGTGAAAACACAGCAACCCCCCTAGCCTACAAGTTCTAATGCAATGGACACCGTTGTACTACAAATAGTCGCACACACACCTGTACTTAGCAAGAGTTAGGCGTACAGTTTGCTGCACCCTACCAATTTGTATGCTTCGTACCGGTGTGCCTACGTCCTATCTGCGTACTAGTATCTGCCTGCGCTCTCTCTCTCCCCCCGTAGGAATGTGAAGGTCTACTGTGGTTTTTTCCTGAATCAAGACAGTACAGTCCCTAAGATGTAATTTTAGGCTCACAGCGTGTCACTACTTCTACCTTTTTGATCTTTGGTCTTACTCTTAGGTAGCAAGGCGTCGAACGCTGTCTAACCTTTCAGGCGATGGGCGAATAACTCAAGATGGTATTGCGGGTTGTCTCTCGTCTACATTCCTGTGATGTTCCCGTTCATTGCTGCGGCCCGATCTCTAGCCGGCCATCCTGTCCCTTAGGTTTGTTCACCGTAGTGAATCCATGGTAAAAAGAAAGGCAGATAGCGGTATTTCTGAATTTATTGCAGATAATAACACAAAATGTAATCTGAATACTAATGACAGAATAAACAAATATTAGATAACTCAGAGATACGAATATGGTTAGAGTAATGAGAGAGTGATAACTAATGAACAAATCGCACCTTTATATACTAAATTTGTGCTGCAATCAATCGAGAAAATTCTCGATTGTTCTATAGGTTCTAACAAGGTTTTAAAGATAGCTATTGGTCCAGCTAATGTATAACTTGCACGACATTGGTTACAATCAAATAACTACAGTCTCATTGGTACAGACAAATGCAATTAATTTGTAGCGGTCAATTTAAATGAGTTGAAATTCTGCACAAAAAATAATTCGCACTTACTAGGATTCGAACTCAATACCTACTACACATATAATTTCCAACGCTCTACCGACTGAGCTACTGAACCACTTGACCAATAGGCTTTCAAATGATAGAACAAATACGAATGAGAACTCAAAGCAATCTTTACAAAGTTAATTCGAATAAAAATAAAATTTTGAAAATCCACGGCATTTAGGGAATATAATTCTATACACGGCGCACCTAATATGAATGAATGGCGTCGGTCCCCGAACCTGGGCGGTCAACCGAGAGTGGAGATGGAAAATGAAATCTATCGAATAAGGCTGTATAATAAACATGCGGTACCGGCAGACCGGGAGTCATTGTTCTTTATAATATAACACACCATACTGCTGCGCTTTACCGGTACCATCAACAGATAACTGTAATCTATGTACTATGGTTAACACCTGTTTCAAAAAACATTACCTTCAACCGAGTTTGTATCTTACACCAAAGCCGTCTCCCCAGTCATAGGGTACCGGTATGTAAACCTCTAACAAACATAAACACTCCCAATAGGTACTGTAGAAATCTCTAGCTAATAATGTAAAACACTCTAAATAGGTACTGTAGAAATAACTAGGTAATGTTGTAAAACACTCTAAATAGGTACTGCAGAAAATAACTAGCTAATGTTAAACACTCTAAATGGGTACTAGTTTGATGACTAACTAACTATTCTCCAAGAATAGTACACTCCCCACTCGGTATATAATACCGAAACAAATAATAAACGCCCATATGGGTTGTAGACCTAAACTACAGACCAATATGGTGGAATAGGCACCACGATATTACACGGATATAAAAGATATCTCTAGAAGAAGTACGCTTCACATAGTTCAATAGAGTTAATTTTATGTAGCTTAATTTTATATAGCTAAAGCAGCTCGTTTCAGCAGCACCATTTTGGATATTGGCCGTTCGAACAGATGCGGTTTTATTACACCCTTTGCATTAGTCTTCATGACTTTAACAGATGCAGATCTCACAAGACCATCTTTGCTTACTTTTACTGCATTGATTAATCCGTATGGCCAGTGACACCGACGAGACTGTTTTTCCCTAAGGAGTACCATATCACCCACTGCTATTGATGGTTTGGTACGCTTCCATTTCTGGCGGGTTTGAAGGGAACTTAGATGGAACTTCTTATAACGTTCCCAAAACTGGTCAGCAAGATATTGGACTCGTTGCCACCGACGTTGTCCATAGGCATTGGGGTCTTCTTTAGAGAAGTCTTCTAAAGGTATTTGGGTTGGTGACTCTTTCAGAGTTAGAAGCATGAATGGACTGAGGGGATGGGGGTCATTGATATCACTTGATGTGGCCCATAGTGGGGTTGAATTGATGATGGAAGAAGCTTCCACTAAGACTGTGTTTAATTCATCTCTACTTAACAGTCTCGGACCTGCAAGTAGAACAGTTGAGTCCAGGATTCTACGAATTTCTTTAATTTTCCTCTCCCACACTCCTCCAAAGTGTGAAGAATGGGGTGGGTTGAAGACCCATTCTACACCCATCAATTCCAGCATCCTCTCTAAACTGGTATAGTCAATAGTAGCTATGTCTTGGTTATGGGCACCAACAAAGTTGGTCCCTTTATCACTGAATACTTTTGCACAGGTGCCACAAAGACCTAAGAATCGTCGAAGGGCATTTTTTAAAGTTGCTGTGTCCAGGGAGCATAGAAGCTCAATATGCACAGCACGGCTCACCATGCAGGTAAGCAGGAGTGCCCATGCTTTCTTAAAAGATGAGTTTCTGCGTGTTGTTATGCCTTCAGTCACATTCCATGGACCAAAAACATCCATTCCAGTCCTTGTAAAAGGTGCAATGGTCTCTATACGATCTGGAGGAAGATCAGCCATTCTTTGGTTCTGCATCAGCCCTCGCAGTCGCTGACATAGTATACATTCCTTGATAAAGGATTTTATTAACATTTTCCCTCGGAAAATATGGTAACCAGCATCTCGAATGGTCGAGTGAGTTAATTGTTGACCGAGATGACCATTTTTCTGGTGGTAGTGTTGGATTATACATTGCGCAATTGGGTGGTCACTTGGGAGCAACTGAGGATGGCGCTGGTTGAACAAAAGTGTAGAGTGTTTAAGGCGACCTCCAATAAGGATAATATCTTTTGAATTTAGAATGGGTGATAGGTTAGAAATGGGGTGATTATCTGGTAATTCTTTGCCTGCCTGGAGGGACCTCACAATATCTAAAAAATGTGACCTCTGGGATTCCTTAACCAGATGACTACACACCCCTTCCAGGGTATCATCAATATTTGAACTTCCCGTTCCTGATACTTTAATTTGCAGGGTTTTGCAGGCTCCTAATACGATTTTGACAATTCGCTGGATTGTACACCAATTATATTTGCTATATAGATGGGAGAACAAAGTTGTAGGGCCTGATATAACTTTTAAAGTTCTTATCTCTGTGGCTGATTCTTTAATTTCCTCTGGAAGATCCTGATATCTCTGTCCACTGGTATTAGCAAATTCTGGAATTATGGACTCTCTAAGAAAGTGGGGCCCCTGCAGCCACTCAGAGGAGAGTAAAGATTCTGGGGTAGCCGGACGAGACGCAATATCAGCTGGATTCAAGTCAGTGGGCACGTATAACCATTGTGATGGCAGGCTTATCTTCTTGATGATTTGGATTCGACGAGTGATATATTTTAAATAGTGGGCAGTTCTATTCCGAAGATAGCCCAATACAACCTGACTATCAGTAAAGAAGATAATATTATTTGGTTTCCTTCGTAATGTCCCTACAATATCTTGGCTGGCCAAGGTAGCGTCTACTGCTGCACATAGCTCTAGTCTTGGCATAGTGTTAGCTAGGACAGGAGTAACTTTTGAATTTCCTGATACAAATATGACAGAAACTTCATTTTCAGTGTTCACAGACCGTATATAAGTAACCCACCCAATGCCAAGTTCAGAGGCATCAGAAAATATGCATATCCTGGCATTTTAATTCTCCAAAGTGTTTAGGCTTGAAAGCTCGGGGGATTGAGAGGGAATTTAGTGCTGTTAAGGATTGTATCCAGTTCACCCATTCCTCTCTAAATCGTTCAGGGAGTTTATCATCCCAGCCACAGTGCTTGCGGTCATCAGTAAGGTTGGATTTTCGAGGAATTACTTTTCGTTGAAAAATACGTCCTGCAAGAACTACAGGACGAGCAACACCAATTGGATCATAGACCGAATTGATAACGCCTAAGATCCCTCGTTTTGTAAAAGGTTTCTCTGGTAGTGTCACTGTTATATTGAAAGAATCTTGAATAGAATCCCAAGTAATCCCAATGGTTTTGTGGATGTTTGACTCCTGGAGTTCTAATTTAGAAGGAGATTGAAGAAGCAGATTAGGAGGCAGTGCCTCAAGTACCTGAGGGTCACTAGAACCAATCTTATGCAAATGGATGTTATATTTACCGAGCAACTTTATACTCTGCTGTAATATAGATATACATGTTTCAATGGAATCTGAGCTGCCCAATCCATCATCAACATAGAAACCATTTTCTATATAGTCGACTACCTCAGGTGGAGGGAGTATTTCCTCAAGTTTGATCGTGTGACGTAGACCGGTGATACAAATAGGAGGACTGGGGCTATTTCCAAATAAATGGACACGACTATTATACGAAATCAAGTCACCTGATGGATCATTATTACGAAACCAGTAAAATCTCTGGAAGTCCCGATGTTCAGGGCGGACTTCAAAACAGTAATACATTGCCTCAATATCTGCATGAAAGGCTACCTTGCCCTCTCGGAAACGGACAATACAATCACGTAACTGATTATTTATATCAGGACCTTGCAGCAACTCTTTATTGAGGCTAGTGCCAAAGTATTTTGCTGAACTATCAAAAACAAGACGTATCTTTCCTTTTTGTGGTTCAGTCACTGGGAATATTGGAAGATACCACACTTTTCCTTTAACACCAGGAAGATTTTCATGTGAAAATGGAACAAACTTACCATTGTTTATATGTTTCCCCATTGATCTCAATGCTTGATCCAATTTCCATGGATCTTGTTTCAGTTTAGATAAGGTGTTAAAAGTTCTCTTATATACCGCGTGGCAATTATCTGGAAGTAAGATATTCTCATTTCGGAAGGGTAAAGGGGTTTCCAGATGCCCATCACTATTTACGATTATGTTGTTTATAATTATGTCATTAAATAATATGTCCTCAACTGAGGGACCTTGCTGTTCATCATCAGGGAAAGATGCGAAACAATCTCTTATAATCGCCTGTTGAATGTCGGGAACTAGTAAATGTTTTGGAGATTGAAAATTCTCCTGGCTAGACATATGATCCAGCCCACATATCTTTAATGTTTGATGTGTAAGCTTCTTGTCTACTGCTCTATGGTGCTTAGAGTATACTTCCCCTACAGCAGCCCAACCTAAAGGCGTATAATGTATAATAGGGACTATATTATTAAATGTTTTATCTACCATAAGATCAGCGCAGTTCCGGCCAAGTAGTAATAAGGTATCTGCTTTCTCATCATGGGGGATAAAATTACGCGCAAACCTTTGTATATATGGTATCGAATTTAGAAATTCTGGGGTAGCTGCCTCTGACTTAGCATCCGGTATACCATCGTTTTCATATAGGGCAGGTAGTGAATATGCTACTGGTTCCTTTACACCTTTTACTATAAAGCCATTACCAATACGACATGACACTTGGTATTGCGCATGGCTAAGAGTGGTTGTGGAGTAATTATGAATAGGAGCAGTTATGCCAAAATGATCAAAAACCTTTGAAACACTATAAGATGAGTTGGATTGGTCATCTAAGATAGCATATCCACGTAATGTTTTTTCCGAGATGTGGGGGATTGTTATATCAACTAAAAAAGTCTTACTCAAGCTATACATGGTTGGTTCCTCACTACAGAGGGCTATACACAGTGTCTGCTTTTGTTCATCAGGCTTAGATGTTAATGAGGGATCTCCTTTTGTATTTATACTTTGTTTGACATCACTAATGGGAGTAGATGTATGCTTACCAAAAGACATTGTGGATTTTGGACCAACAGAGTCATGCATGATGGAATTGTGTTTGGTTGATTTACATGTAGTACAAGATACCCTCTGTCGGCACTGGTCTTTGTAATGGTGACCTTGACACCTGAAACATAACCTATTATGCTCTAGAAAATCAATTCTACCACTGTGTGGTAATTTTCCAAAATTGTGACATTCTCTAATAGAATGGCCATTTCGCTGATGAAATTCACAGTAAACTTTCTGAGTTGGGGCTATTGGTCTCTGATCTGACTGTTTCTGAATTGGGGTTTAAAGGTAGTTGATGGACGCTCATGTGGATATGAGAACCGGTTCCGTGCCATATAACCATTTGGAGACTTACTATTTGCATTAGCTCCGATTGGTACCACAGTTGACTTGGAACTCGGAAGAAAATGTGGGTTACATCGATTTCGTGCATGAGACGCTAGAAACTCACAAAAGAATTGAAATGGGGGGTGCTGACCATGGGTGGCCTCATAATGACCACCTTTCTCGATCCACTTATTATCTAACCAGTTAGGAAGTTTCCGTCTGATTAACTCTAACCCTGTGGAGAAATGTAAGTCACCAAGTTCAGGGATTTTTTCTACATTAAGTAGTAGAACCTCACAGAGATCACTAAGGGTACGAAGTCGTTCAGGTTTATCATTACTATTAATAGCCTTAAATTGTTCTATTCTTTCTCTGAGTGCTTTGGCTACCTGGGGACCAGAACCAAAGCGGTGGACCAGTTCATTCCACATTTTAGTTAGTGTACTTAGTGCATCGGATCTACTGGAGCTCATAAATCGATCAATTAACTTTTTTGGCTCCCCCGTTGTATTTGCTTTGATAAATTGGATATGGTCTAATGGTGACAATTGAATCCCTGCAAGCTTGTTTTCTAAGAGAGTTGCCCAGGACCAAAACATATGAGGCTCCCCACTATAGGGATCCTCAGATTTCTCTAACAGATCTTTTCGAATTAGGTACTGGGCTGATACATCTAGATCTCTTATGGGACAAGTAGGATGAGGTGGTCTTAGTGCAGCAGTTTTGTTGATGGGTTGGTAATGCTGGGCTGTTGGATTTAAAATATGGGGAGTTGGATTCGAAAAACTAAAAGTATTACCTGTCACTGTCGTAATATTGGGGTTACTTGTTGTATATGCAGAATTCTGATACTGGATAGGAAAATAAGGTTGTGAGGTCAGTGGCAAAGACTCCGAAGAACTTACCAATGTCATATGAGAATTACTGATCCCTCCGATTCGCACTGCAGGAGGGTGGCTCACTATAACTGAACTTAAAGGAGAGCCAACACCATGGAAACTTACAGTAGGTCCACAACTTGTAGTGTTTATTGGACTAAATATTTGGGCGTTAAAAAGACTCAAATTCGACATACTTTGTGGTTCCGTGAAGTTGCTGCTGGGTGGCACTGTATGTTGCCAAGGCCAGGATGTACTAACACTATTGACAGGGGTTTCATATGATGGTGCTACCATATCTGTAGGTTGAATATTTCCATATCTGCCCTCTACTATAGGTACTGACGGCACATTATGGTCAATATAGTTTTGAACTTTATCGGATACACTAAGTTGAGAGAGGCTATCAAGATTGGACTCTTCGGGTGATATACTTTTATCACCACCTAAACTCTTCTGATGGATGGATAAATGGTTAATGGTTACATTGAAGAACTGTCTCATCTCTAAAAAATCCTCATAAAGTTTACTTTTTTTTGGATTGCACCTACCTTCTTATACCGTGCATCTAGTTCCACCCATATACGATTTAGGCACTTTTTGCTCTCTTTAAGGGAGGCAACATGTTCCTCCACTTCCTCTAAAGTATTGAGATCATCCGTAGTTGTATGGTACAATTCGTCCAATACTACTTTGCTTTTCTCATAGTCTGATTCCAGGGTCTCTGTCGGTTTCAGTCGTTTGCGAGAACTGGAACTGACTGACGTGGCTGCCATTATTATATAAAGGTTTAAAATTCTTTACTGCCTAAATCCAAATCTGTAGATTGTAAAATATCGGAATACAGAAAAAACGGCAGACTAACCATGTATGTACGTACTGGTAAAATAAACCATCAACATATACATATAATATACTATATACTAATAATAGTAAATAATATGATTACAGGATTATATACCCAAAAACCATGTACCACCATCGACTACTAATAATAGAATATTACTAGCTGATATATATAGGGTGGCCTACTGTATATTTATATTACTGTATTATACTTTTGTACTGCAGTTATTACGCCTATAGAATATAGGCGTAATGCTGTAATGCAGTACTTGGGAACTCTTTAACACAGGAATACCAGTAATATTAGGGCCTATTTGATATCTGGATACCGGTATACCAGGTATACAGCGTGTATACCAAACCAACTCGTCTCTTTCTTAACTTCTTATTGGCTGTTTCAGTGTTTGGTGAAGGCGAATCCACAGGGACGGCGGTAGTTTAGATTTACCGACGGACGCCCCTGTGCGTGTTCCTCTGACTGTTCTCTCTCTCTCTCTCTCTCTCTCTATGTATTTCGTTGTCCACGCCCCTGTGAACAGTCATGCAGTCGAGTGTTCCGGCGTGGTAGGTAATGTTTTTTAATATCCTGGGGTCGCGGCGACGGCGCACCTAATATGAATGAATGGCGTCGGTCCCCGAACCTGGGCGGTCAACCGAGAGTGGAGATGGAAAATGAAATCTATCGCATAAGGCTGTATAATAAACATGAGGTACCGGCAGACCGGGAGCGGGAGTCATTGTTCTTTATAATATAACACACCATACTGCTGCGCTTTACCGGTACCATCAACAGATAACTGTAATCTATGTACTATGGTTAACACCTGTTTTAAAAAACATTACCTTCAACCGAGTTTGTATCTTACACCAAAGCCGTCTCCCCAGTCATAGGGTACCGGTATGTAAACCTCTAACAAACATAAACACTCCCAATAGGTACTGTAGAAATCTCTAGCTAATAATGTAAAACACTCTAAATAGGTACTGTAGAAATAACTAGGTAATGTTGTAAAACACTCTAAATAGGTACTGTAGAAAATAACTAGCTAATGTTAAACACTCTAAATGGGTACTAGTTTGATGACTAACTAACTATTCTCCAAGAATAGTACACCCACCATTAGGGAGTAGATGTGATGCAGCCACTATTTGGGAGTAGATGTGGCGCAGTCACCATTGGGCCTTGGGAGTAGATCTGATGCAGCCACTAATGTGTCGCAGTCACCATTGGGGAGTAAATCTGGCGCACCCACCATTGATAAGTAGATGTGGTCCAGCCACCATTGGGGAGTAGATGCTGACCATTGATGAGTAGATGTGGTGCAGCCACCATAGTGGAGTAGATGATGACCATTGATGATTAGATGTGGTGTAGCGACCAATGGAGTAAATGTTGACCATTGGGGAGTAGATGTGGTGTAGCCACCATATGGAGTAGATGTTTACCATTGGGCCTTGGAAGTAGATGTGATTCAGCCACCATTGGGGAGTAGATGTGGTGCAGCCACCGTTGGGGAGTAGATGTTGTACACCCACAGTATACAGGCAGGGCAGATAGACATACAAACAATTGAAAAAAGTCAGTCAATACTGTTTTTTTCAAACTTGAACAAAACTGACAGAAAAAACCTTCACTGTATAATTCTTCATTTTAAGTTTTTTGTCGCACTGTGTTACTTTTAAACAACGTGTGTTGTGAAAACACACAAAATTATAAAATTTTGGCATTTTGGCAAATTTCACAGTATTGACAGCTTTTTATTACCAAAAAACATAATTTAAATTTTTATAATTAAAATTGCCTGCTCGTTGCATGCTTTGTTTATTCTACATATATATATATAGAGAGAGAGAGAGAATATACTTACTATACGATTTATGTATGGAAGTACTTATAATCTAGAGTTCGTATACAAAAGTATACATTGGGAACATGTTTCATATACCTAACGTATACTTTTGTATACAATAAAAAAAACAACATTGGAAATAATTTTTTGAAAATTTTTTCATCGAAAATTATTACTTGGTGTATAATTAACCCATTAACAAGACCAACCAATTTTTTTTCCTAAATTAAATTAATTCAGGCCGGAAAGGGTTAATACTTATTCAATATTGGTTTAGGATGAAATGGCATGAACACGACAGCAAAATAATTGAAATGCAGGCAGCAGTTCATTGGTCCGAGTTTAGAATTCGTCCACCAGTCCTTCTCCCCGAAACCCAAACCCCTCCATGACCGTCTAGCTAGGCCTATTACTGTATTATTGTTGTCAGGTATGTTGGTATAGGCAGATAGGCCTACCTAATACCACCCCAGGAAAACCATTTCTGGCAATTTTTCAGAAATATTTATCCGGCTTGCAGGCCATGTCTGGTGGCTGTAGACTGGCAAAATGTCTCGGCTACTTTGCAGCTTTTTTGGTACCCATTTTGCTGGAAATGTCGCCACCTCCCATAGCCCACAATGGATAAATTAACATGTCATCCTATGGGGACATGGTTAGGGGTGCGACAAAGAGCTGGAATGTTGCCGGGAAGTTATAGCCAGTTGCAATGGTAAAACCCCGCTGCAAATATGTAGCTGCTTTGTCGCCTTGGGAATTTCTGTACTAGACGGAAATTTGTAGCTGCTTTGTAGCGGCTTTGTCGCCTTTGTAATTTTCTGTTCCAGACGGAAATTTGTAGCGCCTTTGTCGCCATAATTTATAAGAAAATTTATAACTGACTTTATTAATCCACAGCAAATTGGTTATTAGAAACTTCAATTATTAAAACTGTTTAAATACAGTAGCTTATAAGACCAAATCTGCACAGATGTAATATGCAGTATAGGCCAACTGTTTATGAGTTGCGTGCGTGTGTACTGAAGTAGTAATTGAGTTATAATAGTTCCAAATACCATTTTATACTCATGTATTGTCATTGAAAATATTTCAATAAGGCCTACATTAAAAAACAAGTAATTTGCAAAGTGAATACTGTATGCATACTGTATGTATACTGTATACTATTAACCATATAACGAAACAATAAACAATATCACTATTTTACAGTAGTCCTATTTGAATGAGTAGGCCTACATTAGTTTACAGGATCCTAAGATAAGATAAGGTAAGATATTTTATTTAAGAAGAGAGAGACATCTCAACTATGACATCTATAATCTATCTGTACTTATCTATGACTATATCTATAAATACCCTACCCATGCGCGCAATATCGATAGACTTAAAACATAGAGCGAGGCGACTAATGTGTTAGCAATGAAAAAATAGTAATTAAAATGCAATGAAACCAAAAATAAATAAACACGAAATTTGTTTGAAAAAATTACGTACGGTAACGTTACATAAAAGTAAGTAAAATAGTTATAGATTCCTATCAAACTTACAATATTGTGTAAAATCACAATCACGAATTCGTTTTTTGAATTCAGGTAAGTTACTCCAAATATTTATCACACGGTTGAAAAACATGTTACCAACACAATTAGTCTTATACTTAGAGCAGTCTTAGTTAACATTGTGCCCTCTAGTAGAGCTATAGTTCGAACGTCTAAAGAAATTACTGGCGTCTAAATTAACGCGTTCGTTAATTATTTTGTATGTAAAAATAAGATCACGATAAATACGGCGAAGTTCTAGTGGTTCTAGTCCAAGGTAATACATTCTACTCTTATATTGAGCACCTTTTCACACACAATGTTGTATACGTAATTTTGTTCATGATGTCAACCTATCGGCCTTTTGAACCTCTTAATTATTAGTATTAATTAGTATTATTTTGTTATTATTTAGTTATCTAATTAACCACAGTTTACTATACAATACTACAGTAGATATTATACTATATGATATTGTTAGTCTATTTCAGCAGGGTAACAGTAACTGCTCTTCCAGAGGTCCCTTTCCGTTTCGTCTCTTGGCGAACTCTATCGCTTTCCCGCTTTAATGCCGCAGTAATAGCCTTCTTTATTTGTATCTTGGAGGCGGTTTGGATATTTGCAACAACGATACCTTTTGAAGATACATTTAAAAATATATATTTTAAATTGGAAAACATGTCGATGTTATTAAACATTGATTCTGACCAGCAGTTAATCATAAAATCATATTACTTATCGCGATGAATATTACAGTAGTTTGTTAACGTCTCCTTATATTTCGTCAGAACACCTGCTAAGGGAAGTCATCAGAGAAGGAAAATAATGGTATAGCATCAACTGTACGACTTTTCCCTTAAATCTCGACTGATATGCAACGATGCCCATTAGCACTGCTACTTTCTTGATAAAGCACCCATCTGCGGGGAAACCGTCCGACCAGTAGATCTCTATGGTTACATTCAACTTATGGTCTCCAGCTGATAAAATATTTTATTTGTAGGTTTTTAAATATAGGCCTACAGTATGTACCGACAACCCTTATTTTCCATGGCCAATTAATAAATATGTACAATGACATACTGGTAACAGTCATAATCAAAATATTGTATTATATTTAATCCATTTAGAATAAAACTCTGGTATACTAACTATTGATCACATTAACGATGTTGGTCATCTCTACAAACTTTAAGCACTGGTTTGCCCCAGACCAATAAACTTTTACAAGAACTTCCGGAACAAATATGTGACGGATTGTTGTTCTTACTACATCAAACACACCATGCCCATAGCAGCGAGGTTTAAGATATTTAATCTGAAATTTCAAAAACCGTTAAGTAATTACAGTACATATTACAGAACTAAGCTTATTATTTAATTATTACGATGTAATAGTAATAAAGGTTTATCTTTCTTATCGCCGATTTCATATACTGTACATTACGATGTCAGTTTTCACATTTAATGGTTTCCAACTGTCTAACCGGATGTCGATTATGTTTTGACGGAAAGACTAACAAGCATTGATACAAACATGACTTTGTAAATTGGGAAAACTGACATCAAAAACCCGAACTACAAAACACGTGATGGCTACTAGGGTGAATGAGTCATCTTGAGAGTAAGAAGTTCTTACTGTCAGTTAAAAAAACTGTTTTTATCTATTTAGCTGTTCTGCACCTTTTTAGCGATTAATGCCAAAGCTCTTTGTAGGCCTACTTACTTTACGAAAGGCGCCATATAATGTATATAATAATTATTATTATGTATGAAATTCTTTAGCCATACAGTGTGATTTCGAATGTTTGTAAGGATATATACCGACAGATTAATGATTAACATATCACATTAACAAAAATGCTGGAAAACTTGCAACTGTAATCCGCTTGCGCGTATTCTCCAACTCCTCATTTAATAATCGAATTTGGTCGCTCGATCTAATAGGTATCGAAACAGTGGCTGGCCAAATTTCACTTTTCTCTAACGACCCAGATGCTTGGATATGGTTGAACATTTTTCTCACGGTTTCGTCTAGTTGGTATAGGATTTGTCGACAACCCTAGATAATAATTTAATCACTCATTCAGAATAATAATTTAAATTTTTAAATGATTCAAAATTTTATTTTGTCATTAAATATGATTAAATATGTTTTAAATTCTAAACAATGGCTAGTAAACATTAGGCCCTTCCTTTACCATACATACAATAAGTACTGTTTAGATATAGGGTATCTATTCTCTGCACTTAAGTAACGGGATTTGAAACGGAATTTTTAACGGATTTGAAAGGAAGTCAACGCAATTACAGTACAGGCCACCAGAAAAAGCAGATTTCATCCAATGTGATCACATGTGAACACATTTGTTCAAGTCATCTGATTGGCAGGTTATGGCGAGTTATCTAGCTAACTTGCTGGGACCGACAAAGGCTTAGTGTGCGGTTCGCCTGTATGTCTGATATCAGGTAGATGAGAGAGCCCACAGGACGTAACATTGTGGACATGGGCTGTATTGGTAGAGAGAGAACTACATACAAGACCACATGGAGGTTCATGGAGTGTATGGGAGTGGATGGGTATATGGATGGACGAGCCTAGACCATTGAATAATTAATTTAGTGCAGGGAGATGTCGCGCCATTAGTCTGACACCGAGAGGGCACAGAGAAACACCAGAAGATGCCTTAACATCACTAACTATACTGTCTACTAGACACTATTAACCACACACTATAAAGGTAAACAAAATCCTTATCGCATTTCCGGCTGCAGTGAGGTCCTGGGTCCTGGTCCTGGGTTCTGTACTGGTGCTGGGTCCCATACTGGTCCTGGGTCCCGTAAATTCCCCAAAGTCCGCTGATCAACCAGAATCCTAAAGTAAGCAATAATTTAATAAAACCTGTTAATGTACAGTTTAAAAATAATCATACAATGTAATGAATGAGGTCTCTCAAATATCCTAATAGTAAGTAGAAATATTAATGATTTAGTAACTTTACGCTATTATCATTAATCTGGAGTGTTTTTTTTATATGACGGAATAATGGAATATATTTAACAACATTAAATATGATTTTAAATGTACCAGTGCAATAGCGCATTTGTTATTGCAATGTTATAAAGCTAAAAATATGGAACAAAATAAGATAATTCTGAGGAGAATTTATGTTCTTAAAACACTTGCTTGATATGTAACAAAATAAACACAATATATTAATATTAACCGTTTGCTGGAAGTGACCTCCCAGTATCGATCATGGTGTCTCCATCTCCTGTCAGTCCTGTGCCTGTTTGCTCTGGCAGAGAACTCCCGCCACTACCTCCTGCTATTAGGCCTCCCATTATCTCCTCCTCTGCCATAACCTCCTCTTCCACCCTAACCTCCTCTCCACCGGTATCGCTAAGGCTACTGGTACACTCGATATCTTTATCGGCCTCCTGCTGATTGCTTTCCATCTAAAAATAAATATGTTAAGCCTATTATTATTTATATACCAGTATCATTTTCTATTTAACTTGTAATAATGTATTTAATACCGGTATATATATTAGACTGGTCCTCCTCCAACATAGCCCAAATTTTCAAGTTTCGAATTTCTAAGGTCTTACCCTCAAAAATGGTTACTTTGACTAAAAAACGTTACACAAAAATTTTGATTGAAATATGTTGATGTTTAGAAATTGTACATTCCTTATCCATTACTGCACTTTCTATCGCAGTCCTCGAAAGCCCAACATATCCAGTTAATGGCCTCCTAAACAAGCATACAATGCATGAGTGAGATTTTTGGTGATAAAATAATCAACAATCAAATCATCAAGCAAACTCTGACGTTAAGCAACCTAGCAATGAATGTGTAATATACTTAGAGATAGCTACCAACAATGTCTAATGAGTATGATAGTACTCATTATATTATATATATAATATAGTCCTATCAATCAGTAGAGTATCATTGTGTTTATTAAACAACAGTGAGTCAAATAGTTGTAGTGTACCCGGTAGATCTTGTTTAGTTTGTCATATTTGAGTTTGGGGGTGGGTCTTCTAGTTCATCTAGTTTCAGAAGAGTAAGTACTCTTGCAGCTATCAGGGAAGCGTTGTTGATGGTCAGCTATAGTCTTTGCCAGATACTGAAACTGCTCTTCATTGTGGGTTAAAAGTGATGATAGTTCCTTACACAAGGCAACTCCGCGTTCAGCATTGTCATTAATGACTTCAAACTGTTACACCCGATATCCAGATGGCTGGGCTCGAGAGTACTTCGGTTCAAATTAAACGTCCCCGTAATTCCAAACCTCTTATAATTGGTACAATCTATCGCCCCGACTCTGTAGCTAACGCTGAATTCCTAACAGTACTGGACCCAACCCTTTCTAACCTTTCTAAAAATAACCTTGACATTGTTATAACTGGTGATATGAACATTAACCTACTTAAACTGAACACTGAATCATCTTCATATATCGATCTACTGACTTCTTATGGTTTCGTCCAATTAATTAATCAACCTACTCGAATTTTTCACTCTGAACTTCCAGGACATACCATTCACTCTGAAACACTAATCGACCATATCTTTACTAACATCACAACTTCCTCCACCTTCCTATTCCAGTACAATTTCTTGTAAAATCGGCTCCAGCGACCACCAACCCACCTTTGTTATTCTCGAAAAATACTCCTCTTCTTCCATTGCCCCTAAACAAACATTTAAGTTTGATTTCTCAAACTTCAATCAATCTGTATTCGTCTCTGAAATTGAGTGTCTGAGCACTAGTACCTTTACTAATAACTTGAACACTTCCGATAAATTCGACAACTTTTACAATGACCTTCCTTAATAACATTTGTTCTAGCACGTCCCCCGTACCGCAGTCCCCCCTCGTTCCATTCCTCTTAAACCATGGATGGATGACCGATAACTTAATTAACTGTACCCTTACAAAAAATAAACTGTACCGTGCCTATATTAAAAACCCCTCTCAAAATAATCACTTAGTTTTTACAACTTACCGCAACCAATTAACCTCTACCCTCCGTACTGCTGAAAAAATTATTACGCTAGACAGTTTAAAACTAATGCCGGAAATATTAAGAAAACCTGGTTTATAATTAATTCAGCTTTAAATAGAAACAATAAATCCAAACTCCCTACAAAACTTACCGTTAAAACTGATCTTACTATTAAAACGATTACTGACCCATCTTCCATAGCTGAGCTTTTTAATATATAATTCTCCACTATTGGACAATCACTATCCAGTACTATTCCTACATCGCCGCGCAGACCAACCCGACATATTAACCCACCTCGTAACTCTTTCTCCCTAATCGAAACCTGCCCCATTGAAGTTGAATTCAAACTACTCCAGCTAGACCCCCACACTTCTTCAAACGGCCCATTTCCAACTAGATTGCTCATTCTGGCTGCTAAACCATTATCTCTCATACTAAGTGACCTCTTCAATATTTCTATTACCCATGGTTTTTTCCCAGACGCATTAAAAAAAGCTAAAGTTATCCCCGTTTTTAAATCAGGTGACAACTCCGATCGCAATAACTACCGCCCAATTTCTCTTTTGCCCATATTAAGTAAAGTATTCGAACAAATAATTAACTCTCAGCTACTATCATACTTACACAAATTCTCCATCCTATCATCATGCCAGTACGGTTTCCGCCCAAAAACATCCACCACCCATGCTCTGTTATCTGTCATTGAAAAAATGCATCAATATCTTGACGATCAAAATTATTCTTGTCATTTACATCGATCTAAAAAAGCCTTTGATACTATTAACCACGACATTCTTCTCCAGAAACTCTCATGCTATGGTATTCGCGGCCCTCCACTTAAATTATTTTCCATCAATCCAGGTTGTTGAGTAGAGGCCACTGCCACAGAACCTCTAAAAGGTGAGGCGTATCATGGTGGTGGGGTCGGTGTCAGAATGGGAGGGGTGGATGAAATTTCCTCCTCATATGGGAGAGAAACTCCCGACACAACTGTAGAACAGAAGTCAGAAGCTGGTGATATTAATGTGGCAATGGGGGTACACCGAGATGGAAGATGTCATCAGTATAACAAATGCTTTATAGGTCAAGGACTTTATTGCGGATTCTGTATCTGACATGAGTCATAAAACTGAATCTGGAGGGAAGACAAATCAGGTGACCTATTCCCACTCTCGATCTGGAAGTGACTTAAGTTCAATACCAGAATATGGTGGAAAGAGGAAAGAGCAAAGGACAGTCACAGACAAAGGTTGATGGCAGACAGTTGGAAATGTAAGAAATACAGTGAAGAAAACTGTAGCTAGAAACTGTGACTAGAAATGTTGAATATTACAGAGGACATAGAAGCTAGAAGGGAAGGGAAACCAAGTCCTATTGTCTCAGATAACAGTGAGATGGAGTCCACCAGCAGCATTATAGGTGCATCAATGAGAAAGAAAACTAATCGGTGTAAAGATTGCAATATAATTATTGGTATGAAATTTATGTGTTATAAGAAGTGTGATTTCAAACGCCGAAAGAGTTCTCAACATAATTCTCGAAAGTCTGACAGCCATCAGTACAGTTTGGAATTTTCACTGGAAAGTTCACTGCCAGAGTCAAGGACAAATGTCCTAGCAAGTGAAGATATAAATACAGACGAGTGGAAAAAGGTTGTTGGAAGAACTAGGGTTAGTCCAGAGCTTACATCAACTCATAGTCGTAGCAGTGGTCACCAACGAAATTATTGCACGATATGCAGGAGACATATTATGGAAAGAGGATATTATTCGTATTGTCAGAAATGTGGAGATAAGCACAACAACAAGAATTATGTAAGTAGGTGGTGTGTGTTGTGGTATGGTTATGTAACCAGGAAGTGGTTCAGAGTCATCTGCTGCAGAATACTGGGATGAACAGAGAATTAATAGACTGGATTAGTCATCAGGATGTTCCATATGATGTTACATGTATGAACTGTAAATTTAATAATACACGAAGGGGGAAGGACCTTTGTAAAGGTTGTTATGTGGCTAATCTGCAGCTACAGAAATCAGGATATTGTCGGTCATGCTCTGCAACTATTCGTGTAGGAGGAAAATATTGCAGTAGATCTTTCAAAGATAAGTGTCAGACAGTGGCGATAAGCAGATTCCAATAAAAGTAATTGGGAGTCAATCAGTGAAATGTCTTCTAATATAGAGATCAAACAACACTGTTAAATGAGAGTCTACGGGCTGTGAGAACTTTTGGATAATGTAATAAGCCGATCCCTTATAACAGGAAGAAATACTGCAAGCAATCTAGCATAAATTTTCATGGGTCTGTTGTAATATAATATAAGAAGAATGAAAGCAAAAATAAAAATTCTGGCTCACCCAGGAAGGAGGGGGGAGGTGAAACTTGTAGCTAAAGAATGAAAGAAAAAATAAAAATTCTGGCTCACCCAGGAAGGATTGGAGGTGAAACTTGTAGCTAAAGAATGAAAGCAAAAATAAAAATTCTGGTTCACCCAGGAAGGAGGAGGGAGGTGAAACTGTCTCTGTTTCAAATTCCATGCAATCTCATTAAGATTTTGTAGAAAAAGGGTTGGGGGGGGGGGGGGGGCAGGTACCTGAATAACGACACTATATTCCAGGACATGCTGTAACCGGTGTGACCCTAACTGGCTTCTTGATCCCCGCGGCCCTTTTGGACCGTTTGGAAGAGGACAGCGGCAGAGTTAGAGTTAGTTTTCAGCCATGATCTTGTGCTTTATTATTTAACTTCTTTATAATTTCCATGATTTAATTAAGTAATTCAATTATTAAAGCAATATAACCTTTCTTTCATATTATCATAAATGATATGATTTAATAAACCTAATTCTTGATAATAAATAAAAATAAAATTACAGCATTAATAAAAATAATAATCAATAAATCCAGCAAACAAATGCTCTGGTATTGCGACAAATGCTAATTCAAATAACTCCTTCAAAAGGGTTGGAAAGGCCCCCTTCTTAACAGTCTTTTGATAAGATTCTCGATAAAAGCATGTCAAAATAGAATACGAGACCTTCTTTGTGGGTCCATAGACACCTACGTCGAGCGGCTGAAGAGCACTTGATGTATTTGGAGGAAGAGCAACAATGAAAACGGATTTTTCTATCTTATTTATCTATGGTAACAACAGCAGTGCGATAAGTAATATGTTCTAAGTAATCTGTTACTAACTTACTCCTCACCATATGGAAAATAATGGTAGAGAATGTGGAGTATCGATGCCAATCGATGGGAAACAACGAGAGTAGCTCGCCAATTTTAAAATTTTCGAAAAGACCCAGTGGAAGCCGAGATAAATGGATTTTCGTAAATTCGGGGTCCTGACCGCCTAGTCGAATATCAGAGGCGAATCGCCACATTTGAGAAGTAGGCAAAAATATACCGAAAATCAGTGATATTACTCTAAAATTCGAACTTTTGGTCGATAAAGATCACAAAAGGGTCATTTTTAAGATCTTTGGCCTATAGCATGGAATATGAGTATTTTGATATTATATATTAATTCATACATTATACGTAAAGTCTATGGGGACATTTCCAGGCATACTTTAAAATTTATCTTTGAAATTTTTAACCATTTGTTGACCCAGCCATACAATGGCTGATCGAACCACCAAAATATTAATTTATAAAATCCGCAAAACCCTTAAAGGGGGGGGGGGGGGGGGGGGGGGGGGCTTAAAATGGTTTGGCAAGATCGTTTTTAGTTCTCGAGTTATCGCTGTCTATCCATCTATCAGTTTGTCCGTCAAAATTCTCGAAGTTCAAAATTAATGCTCTGAGTACATTTCCTGATAATATTGGTATAATGCAGGTGTTTAAGTACAGTGGTTGTCCTCCCACTAAACATTATTGGGAAGATGTCTCATCTCAATCTGTTGAAGATGAAGGTCAGCCTATTACATTGGATATGACTCTAATTCTACCCTTTCAATTCAAACAATTGTTGTCACATCTCAGCCTGATATTAATAATACTCCTGCAAAATTACCAAATACCAGTAATACAACTTTGCTTAAAATAGCTGCTGAATCTGTGATATTTGATGCACCTCACCCACCATCATCATCAACTACTACTCCATCTATCTGTATAAATAAACCTAGCATTCAAATTTGAATATTTTGGACCAAACATTCATTCCTGAATGCGCAGTTTGACGAGACTGTTACTTCAAAGAGGAAGTATTATTCTTGTTTCCCCCCTTTTGTTTAAAAAAACAAAATGTATAAACTGTATAAATTAGTATAAATTAAATTACAATTTTAAACGTTGCCGTTTAAAATGGCCTAACTGTGAATTGACAAAATCATTTAGAGTTAGACTGTTCCTGGAATCCCCTCAGTGGTTACACGGTATATGGGTTTGACCGAAAACCCGCCCGTAAGGCTCGTCCCATAATTTACGTACTATGAAAAATGATAGTTTATCTTCTTCTTCCTTTTTAGTTATTTCAGTTAATAATATGTACTAATAATTCACCGGTAAATAATATATTTAATTATGGGAAACCAAACAGGATGCTAATCGGTTTTTTTGCCAAAGGGCCCCATTACAAATCATTGTATCCTCTCGGGGATTCTGTCCTAATTAATTTACATCATAAATAATATATTGTTCGTATATAAAACAAGATTGGATTTTTCTATCTATCTATATTGCATCCTGATTGGTTAACCAAACTTTTCTAGCAATAAGGCACTCCCTACCGTGTCAACCAGGAAGCTATTTTTATTGGCTTGTTTCTACACGGTAACAGGTTCCCCCCTCAGCTTACTATTACATTGCCCTTCACCCGACCTTTTAATTACCACTCACCTCGCGCCATTGCAATCTAACCATCACAGCTCAATACAGATTCCCTCTCTCTCTCTCTCTCTCTCACACTCAATAACCAGACGCTCTCCCAACAATTTACACCAATATCCCTCTCTGATGGTCCCTTCGCTTCAATCCAAACAAGCTAAAGCCCGTCATGCATGCCCTTATCAATAATTACATTATTAATGGATTTATCCCGCAACAAACTCCCCCCCAGAAAGATAAGCTTGCTAATCTTTCTGAATAAATTTGCGGCATAAATCCCTTTGTAGGTAATGTATCCTTAGAATGTATGTATAAACCAAAAAAAAAACAGATCTCTACCAGATTTGTGGTATCTGGGTCTTAGCGGGTTCAATAAACCTCTTCATTCTCTTTTAACATGTGTCTGATTTTCCAAGAAAAAAAAAAAAAAAACTTTAATTTACTTTAAAAAAAAAGTAAAAATAACATTTTTCACTTCTTATTACAGTATAAAGTAATTTTCCTTATAAATCTTCATAAATTAAATCCCTAAGTACATACATCTTAAACGATATATTTCAATTTTATGTTATCATAATCATATTATTGTTACATTTCTATGTGATTATTCCAGAATTATTTATTTTCATGGTTTATTCTTTTTGCTATAATCAATTTATATTTTTTATCCGATCAATTAAACTATTTTTTCGTCATTATTCGTCATTTAAGTCCTGCCATGTCAAGTGTTATATGTTTCAATGGCTACTAGAAGGAGTCACCGCCGCTCCCCCCGTATACCTTCAGTGGGTTACTGTAAAGTATTGCCCCCCCACGCAATGTCTAATGAGACGTCTCCCTTTTTCTAGACATTGTGTAGGTTCCCTTCGTATCTCAACGAAGCCACAAAATATGGGTCTTACGTAACTCTCTATATCCCGCGTATCCTTACCTGTCAATTTGGACAAGAAATTCATAAGTTCGTCAGTGTTTGTCAGGTGCACCTCTTCAGTTGTCAATGGTCTTTAACACGTCGTCATTTACCACAATCATACACTCATATAATCATCACACACACTGATATTTTTAATATTTTTGGATAATAAACATAAATCGATTTTAATTTTATTATATTTAACTACTATATTTCATATTATTATAATATTTTCCGAAACGATTTATTTATTTATTTTTTATTTTATTTTATTTTTTTTTTTTTATTTATTTATTTTACACCTATTTTCGATTGTGAGAAATATAATTTTATAACGGTAATCCTCCCCCTTATATTTCGAGTCAATGCAGTCTCGTTTTTTAAGCTGACTCTTCTAAGAGACAGCAATTTCTAACTGATCGTTTCACCAGTTTTGTTTTGAATCCGCCCAAAGGTATCTTTAAAATAACGCTACGCACGTGTCCATCGCATCCAGGCAAATTTTCTTGTACTCTGCCAAGAACCCAGTCATACTTTGCCAAAGTATCATCACTAACAATGACTAGGTCGCCAGGTTTTAAATCGCGGTGCTCTTCCCTCCACTTATGTCTAAGGTGTAAGGTTGGGAGGTAGTCTTCCACCCATTTTCTCCAAAATGATTTTGATATTTCTTGTATAACTTTCCACCTTTTTCGTGAATATTGGTCACTGTCCTCAAAAAGGTTCTTATTAAGCACACTTACTGGTTGTTTAAATGTGAGGTGACTAGGGGTCAATACGTCATAAGAAGTAGGGTCGTCTGTCATTGGATATAAAGGTCTATTATTCATAGTTGCCTCTACCTCGCAGAATATTGTTCGTAAGTCGTCCTCCTCTAAGCACTTATTCTTGGTGACTGCCTCCAATCTCTGCTTGCAACTACGAATAAGCCTCTCCCAGACACCCGACGAATGCGGGGCATAAGGAGTATGAAACCTCCATTCGATTGCCTCCCTCTCGGCCACTGCTCTAACTTCCTTAGATCTGGCACACTGGTAGAGTTTCTTTAGTTCTGCATTCGCTCCCACAAAATTTGTACCATTATCTGAGCTCAATTTTACCACATTTCCAGCTCTGGATATAAATCTACGAAGTGCGTTAATAAAGGCACTCGCACTGGCATTTTTCACAATCTCTAGTGCTATGGCTCGAGTTGCATAACAAACAAAAATAGCACCCCATCGTTTCTCAAACCTTCGTCCTATTTTGCAGTTCAGTGGTCCAAATAAGTCTACCCCCGAATTAGTAAATGCTGGTTCGAAGGGCGTTATTTTCTCTGGTGGTAGTGGTGACATTACTTGTTGGACTCGTTGTCGCCTTACCATGCGACAAGTCATACATTTTTCTACATGACTTTTAACTTTCTTTCTCACTGCAGGGATCCAAAAGTTCCTTCTGATTTTTTGCAATGTGGCATCTACACCACCGTGTAAAGTCTTTTGGTGGGCATCCCCAATAATCCGATCAACTACGAATGAATTTTTTGGTAAAATTATTGGATACGCTGGTATTATGCCTGATGGTGCGTTACCTAGACGTGAATTAAGGCATATTAACCCATCTTTTAATATAGGATTTAATGCCCGTAGATGACTGTCCATTTTAACAGGTTTTCCTTGTTAATCATCAACATAAAATTTCTCCGTTATCATTTCCTTCACGGACGGAGGACATAAAGGGGCCTGATCTAAAGGGGCCTGTCTGAGTGCCTTGGTTGTGACGCATGGAGAATGTTTTGCTCCGAAAATATGCACCAACATACGGTAAATGTTAGTTTTTGTACATCCTTCATGGTTATCCCACCATAAAAAACGGAGGCTATCAGCGTCTTCCGGGTATACTTTTACTTGGTGGAACATCGCCTCCACGTCACACGTGAAGGCGAAAATTCCACTTCTAAAAGTTAGTAGAACATCTAAACATGTGTTAAACAGATTTGGGCCTTGCATCAAATAGTCATTAAGGCTAAATCCGCGGTATTTAGCGGCAGCATCTTTAACAAGGCGGATTCTGTTTTTATGTTCCTCCCAAACTATGTGTAAGGGCAGGTAGTATGTCCTAGGAGTGTCAGGAATGGTATCAGGCAATTTTTCAGCCCATCCCATTTTTATATAATTTTCAATTACTTCCCTGACCATTACTTCTCGTTCTGGACAAGTTTTTAACTTTTCTTGTAACTTAATCATTCGGTTTAAAGCCATCGTCTTGTTATTGATGAGAGGCTTATCCTTATCCTTCCAGAGCATTTGAACTTGGTAGTGGCCATCTACCATTCTCATAGTCTCTTCCATAATTTTCTCGGCCCTTTTGTCTTCCTGTGATTTTCCCATCGACTGATCATATAATCCTTCGCAGTCTAAGTTATACAGTTTTTCCAAGTCCCGTTCCGTCCCAATGAAGTTAACTGAACCTACCCTATGAGGAACATCTTTTTTGCGGCTCTTTCGGGTTCCCTCCTGGATTTCTTTTTCCTCATGTGGCCCTTCAACCACTTTATCAGTTTTTTGTTGTAGAGTTTGGGCCGTTTGTATTTTTAGAGAGGTTGTGTGAGTGGCCTGCCTCTCCGTGTGTACCCCATTTATTGGTCCTACTACTACCCAACCAAATGGTGTCCGTTCTGCCTTTGGCATATTATTTGGGTCGGAACCCCAACGTTCCTCCAGAACCTGATGCGCAATTGGGTTGTCCATCCCAATAAGGACGGTAATCTTGGGGACATCGACTTCTGTGTGGGCGAAGGGAATACCTTGGAGGTGGTTATATTTTTCCACCTCTGCCTCCAATGGCGGGGAGTAAAACACCCCGACTTCTGGGATCGCACTTGCATGGGAAATATTTATTGAAAATGCATTTCCCTTATGTACTGATCCAAAAGTACATGTTATCTCTTTTGCTTGTGTTCTCTCTTGTTTTTTACCTACCACTGCAATGTCAAGGTTAAAGGGTTTTCCCTTTATACCCAAGTCATCACTGATTTCAGTGTTAATTAGTGTTAGGGTTGACCCATTATCCAACAATGCGTAAGTGGACACACTCCTACCCTCATTAGAAACTCGAATTGGGACTACTTTTAGTAGAACCTTTCCCCATGACACACTCATACATGAGCCAACACGCGTTTCATCTTTCTGCTCTGTTGTAGATTTCAAAATAGGGATAGGTGAATTATATCCCTCTTCTTTGGTGTTATCTTTATTGGAGGTAACATTTTCAAAACGCGAATCCGGCCGGGTGATATGTGTAGCCTTTTCCTGACTTTTAACAGGCGTTCTCACATACTTCTGGTTTTGTGAATCACTATTCCACCCTTTATTGCTGCACGATCGTACAGTACTGTAAGATTTTGAATACCACCCTTCCTTTGGTTGTGTTCCTCTAGTGGGGCAATTTCGACCCAAATGTCCAGGTTTCATGCAATCCCTACAAAGCCCATTCCGCTTAACATACTCCCATTGATCATCGATTGAAGCCTTAATCCAAGAATTACAGTCCTGGATGTCGTGGTTATTGCTGCGGGGGTGAAGGTAACACCGCGCACCCTTATCACAGGCAATCAATCCAGATCCGGAATATGATCCTTCAGATCCCAGTGAAGATCTTGACAGGTCTCGGAAGTGTACACGCTTTTCTGACACACTGCTATCGCTACAGGGACTTGTCGAGGTCGACGTGGCAGAAAATGTCCCTCCATCTCTGTAACCTCTGGACTCAAAAGTTCTTCTCGGTAATTCATTTCGAGTCTTTCTGGACATCTCGGTGCTTTTGTCCGATATTCTTGTTCTGTTGGACCGAAATCGGTCTTCCCCATATATAGGGTCATCAATATATTCCACGTAATCTGATAGAAATTCTGCGAGCTCATAGAATTTAGGCTCCCGATTATGGGTGCTTCGGACCCGTGCTGAATTTTTTCTCCACTGAGCCCTTGCATGGAACGGGAGTACCTCCACAAGGTCTCGCATATTCGACACGGAGTTTAACTCCTGAGGCATCCCCAGTTGGTCTAGAGCCACCAAAGCCTTGTTCACCTTATCCGAAAAGTCTCGGAAATCCCCCTTTGTCTTGATCTCAGGGTTTTCCACAAGCCTGTCTATGGTAGCTTGTAGAATACGGCCTGGATTACCGTATCGTCTCTCAAGGGCTGCCCATGCCATAGAATATCCTTCCGACATTCCCGCATATTGGCGGACCACCTGATGTGCTTTACCCTTTGTGTAGGCCATCAGATAATTCATTTTTCGGGCGTCTGATAGGGATTTGCCCAGTATTTCAGAAGTGTATAACTTCCGAAATTGAATATACTCTTCAGGGTTTATTCCATCGAATATGAATGGCTTAGCTTCAGGAAGCTCTAATTTCATTTTTATTGCATCCACCACAGCTGCCATATGTTCCATCCCCCCACTTATATCAATAGACCTGCCTTGTTCTCCTTGCCACGATGAAGCTGATTGTTTTCCTTTCCAAGGATCGGGCGGATCCCCTGGTCCTCCATTCCCCCTGGGATCCCCTGGAACACCTGAATATTCACCGGTATTAATTCCGGTAGTTTGTCCATAGGTTTTCCTGTTATACCCACCAATTATTGGGTATCTCAATTGGCCGAGACCAATCTCTGAATTTTGATTGGTCTCTGGCATCCCTAAAAACTCAGTTCTTTTAATTTCACTGATATTGTTTGTTGACATTATATATTTTGTTCCTGGGTTAAAATGATTAACATTAGGATTTAACCGGGGATCTAATTTCTTCTCTGTAGTAACCCTATTGACAGTATTATTATCACCTGTATTAACTCTTGCCATAACAGGAGTAGATTGGGTTACAACATACCCATCAGCAGGTCTACTATATTCTACATTATTTTCTAATTCTGTATTCATTGTTATGGGCATACGAGATACCGATATACCATTCCTTTCATTTACATTACAGTCATCTTGTCTACTGTATATTTCAGAGAAATCGTAAACTGGTACCCTAGGAGGATTAATAGTATTGGATTCACCCACCGCATTAACCAATGGCTGAGTTACAGTTCTTTGGCCACTAATACCCATTGGTTGATTACTTTGTAATATTATTTTATTAGGTTCTACTAGAATTTTAGGGGTTTTTTGAACCTGCTTATTTGGCAATTTCAATGGGCGTGGTATAAATCCTATATTCTCTGAAGCCAAATCAATAGCGGGACGTGGCTGTATTATTTGTTTTTGCTTTGGGCGAACTACACCTTCAGAAAGGGGTTTTGATGTCTGGATTACACCTTTCACATATTTTTCAATATTTTTATTCGTTCTACTGACATCACGCTCATTCCAGGCCACATCAGATGATTGTTCTTCCAATTTAGCTAACTGATCCTCTGCCTCAATCAATTTTAGTTCTCGCTCAATTTTAGATTTTAATTCAAGTTCCTTAAGTTGTTCCGCTCGTTCCACACGTTTTAAATTGGCCTCACGTTCTGCACATTTCCACAAATTTTTAAGTGCCATCGCTCTGTCTTCTCTTGCTACTCTCTCACGGAATCGAGCCACAACTGAGGAACGGAGAGAACCCCCCATCGATCCAACTTGACTTTTCCTCTCAACAAGGTGACTCACACCTGCTTGGGAAACTGAATCCTCGGGATTTATTTCGGGATGTGAGACATTAGACCGATGGACCTCTGACCCCTCCTCAGTTGCCACTACTACTTCCTGGTTAACTGTATTAGCGTTTGGAGAGATTTCTAGTTGGCTCCCCTTCAGCTGGGAATCAACCCTTTGCTGGAGTTCATCAGCCTTTGAATTCTCTCCATACGCACGTAAATGATTTAAGTATGTATGTAATGAGTCAAGTATCTTACCGAGTTTTATAGGATCAGGAAGCTCCAACCTGGGATTTGTCTCAGTTCCAAATAGTTCTCGTTCAGCCCTCCTGCCACTCCTCAATATGGATTCCGGGTCTGTGGCGTGAATTATCTGCGGGTTTGGTTTCGCCTGTCTGGTTCTCATTCTTTGTAGGTCCGGAAACAAATCCCTTGGGGGCCCGCCATATTGGAATGGAGGGGGTCCTTCCTCAATTGGGGGTATCCCCTGGCCGGCGTCCTTTTGCGTTTCCTGGGCCGTTTGGGTAATTCCGGAAGGCTCTGCCCATCCCACTCGTCCATTGTACTCGTTGGTAGATTCAGGTTCGTATGGTTGAATGTTCTCATCACCCTCGGACAACGGTATACCACTAGGACCACCAGGGGGTGTCCGCGCGAGAACCTTACCCGTCCTAATCCATCCATCAGTTGTAGATAAGTTATCCGCCTGGATTTTTTCTGCTATGTTACTCCCTCCACCAATAGAAGACATATTTCGACTTTAATTTACTCTCGATTTGTTCTTCATTATTTTCATTAAGGAGGGCTTAAGCTTAGTTAATTATTGGTCATCTTCTTTTTTGGATAATTGATTTGTAATTTTGTTCCTGGAATCCCCTCAGTGGTTACACGGTATATGGGTTTGACCGAAAACCCGCCCGTAAGGCTCGTCCCATAATTTACGTACTATGAAAAATGATAGTTTATCTTCTTCTTCCTTTTTAGTTATTTCAGTTAATAATATGTACTAATAATTCACCGGTAAATAATATATTTAATTATGGGAAACCAAACAGGATGCTAATCGGTTTTTTTGCCAAAGGGCCCCATTACAAATCATTGTATCCTCTCGGGGATTCTGTCCTAATTAATTTACATCATAAATAATATATTGTTCGTATATAAAACAAGATTGGATTTTTCTATCTATCTATATTGCATCCTGATTGGTTAACCAAACTTTTCTAGCAATAAGGCACTCCCTACCGTGTCAACCAGGAAGCTATTTTTATTGGCTTGTTTCTACACGGTAACAGGTTCCCCCCTCAGCTTACTATTACATTGCCCTTCACCCGACCTTTTAATTACCACTCACCTCGCGCCATTGCAATCTAACCATCACAGCTCAATACAGATTCCCTCTCTCTCTCTCTCTCTCTCACACTCAATAACCAGACGCTCTCCCAACAATTTACACCAATATCCCTCTCTGATGGTCCCTTCGCTTCAATCCAAACAAGCTAAAGCCCGTCATGCATGCCCTTATCAATAATTACATTATTAATGGATTTATCCCGCAACATAGACCATTTTAAACGGCACCATTTAAAATGGCCTATCTGTAAATTGACAAAATCATGTAGAGTTGGGCCATTTTAAACGGCACCGTTTGAAGCACCAGGAAATGGCAACCTATGAAGGAGTCTATGCATTTAACCGGTATCTCTTTGCTTCCGTTGAGCAAAAATCTCGCACACCGAGCTACGAGCTAATGAAGCGTGTTGGCGAGAATATTTCGACCAAATTTGTTCGCAAGTACCTCAGGAACATTAATCCTAACGACCTTAATTCCTATAACTTGATCAACTTCATCCATCAAGATCCGGAATATGGTGACTTGTTCATCAACTCGCATCCAGAACTACAGGAAGTTCATAGACGACCCTATGAATATAGAGCCCGAGAACGCGAGTTAGAAAGAACCATCAAACCGAGGAAATTTCTCACTACTCACAGTCCGCCTACCACTCTCGTGCCAACGACCCGTCAGGGACCAGTAAGAGCTGCTGTCTTGAAACGCGCTCTAAAGGTTGTTCGACCTCGTTCCACTGAGGTTGATATCGATCAACCGGGTACCTCGACCAGCGGATACACCGACAGTAACCCTAAACCTTCCGATGCAATCATATTGCACCCCTCACCCAGGAGTTATAGCCCTCCTAGTAAAGTGGCTTGCCCCAAAGAGAAAAGGACTCTTGCTAGCCTCAAAAAACTTCGTAAACGCCGTTCACGTAAGAAGGACTAACCATTTAGAGTATTTTTATATTTTAGAAACTGTGATTTTTTATATTTTATAGACTTAAATCCCATTTTCTGGGAGCGGTGTAAAAGCTTTTGCGGACATAACAAGTCATTTTTTCCCGCAATGCGCAGTGTAGATGCTTTTGAGGACATAACAAGTCATTTTTGCCGCAATGCGCAGAATACTCTAAGATAGCCCTAAATTTATCCAACTACGGGAAAGGGAGGAATCAGAGCCCAGATGACGAAATCTATCAGCTGATTCTTTATGGACGTGGAATTTCGTTGTTCTGCTCAGCCAATCAGAGCGATTTTCACTTTATGTTTTACAGAGGCCTATGGAAACCCGCGCAATGCATTACGGTCTTTGTTTACCTTTCTGAGCCTCAGAACCGGCTTGGAATCTTCTGTACTTCTGTTTTGGAAGTTTCAGACTTTGGCCTAAACATCAGATGGCTTGGATTATAGGAACGTAAATCTATTATCCTGAACACATATCATACCATACCAACCACTTACGAACTCACCTGACTGCCTGACTTCATAACTGCATAAGTAACACATGCTGACTGTTCACCGCATTATTTTACTTCTGTTATTAATTGTTGTTATATTGATGTATATTGCTGATATATTTGGAGAATACCGATAAATAATCATAAAACCCCCAATCTTCTTGATTACTGAAGGTAAGAGGAACAGGTTACCGGTAGCAATTGCGACTTAAATAATAGTGGTTTTTGTGTGAATTAAATGCTATTTCATAATCCCTACTTGTGTCAGTTGCAATCCTCCTTATATATGATCAAATTCAGTGACGGTCGGCAGATTAGTGCGCAGTAGTGTGAAGTAGTGTGAAGTCGTGTGTAGTAGTGTGAAAGATAATAAAGCATCTCCTAAAGAATGCGCTATTTACGAAACTCTGTGGCCATCTAGTTGTGATTAGTATAAGTCATAACTCTGTTTTTATACTTAAAGCGCCACGTCCTAAAGGAACTGTTAATATTTCCCCGAAAGTAAATATATTGTCAGAGATTATATAGTAACGATCAATCGAATAATACAGTAGGTTTACATTGCAATAACTTTCAAGGCACCCGAATCCAGTCTCCCTTAACTGTGGGTGAATGATCGCGCACAGACTGGCTTCGGCTGATGTAACTTCAGTACATTAAATAATCGATATAGGCTAAAGTCGATTTATAAACTAGAGGACAACTAAAATTGGCAGGTTAAACTGCTGAAGGTCTAAAAGCGCGAACATATAATAAAACATATATATATTTATACAGTATAAGGTGAATAATTACAATATTTTGTCTGTTTACTTATCCAATGATATAATATAAATGGCAGCATTCACCAATTGAAATGTAAGTCGGGTGTATGATGAATGCGGTGAAAGTACAAGAACAGGATATACTAGGAGAAGTTAGGAAGCAAGGGTCCAAATGACAATCATCTATCATTGGCCACTTCCAATTGTCATTATCTAACGTATTTGTTCATTTCATATAGCGAATAAAGAGTCCTTTCGCTTGGTCAACAGAGACAACCTCACCAACTGACCTTTCATCATGCCATAGAGCAAACACAAACTGGCCGACCTTGGTCCCATCACACTCTCCCTTATTAACTTCACACACACACCTGTATCATTGGCATTACTGTACGAGGAAGCCATTAGTATGGTGATATTGGTATCATAACTTTGAATAGCAGTGCGCAAATCAAACTGACAGATGGCCTTCATGGTGGTCACCATAGAGTAACTTTAAGTTTGTTTTGTCATCATCAATTGATATGCCAGGTAGTTGAAATAACAGGTGATCGGTCTTCAAGTTTTTAAAATTGATTTTTGCATTTCGAATCATTAAACTGGCAAGATGGTCTTGTTTTTTGTCCTCAGCATTATTCATAATCTATCTCTATCTCTATCCATCAAATCTAACTCTATCTAACATATCATATCTCAATATCTAATGCAGATGTTGGGATAGACCCACCCACCCAGTTCTCGAATTTTTTGTTTAAGTTGTATATTTTTTGGCTCATTTCAATAAGTTCGGTATTGAAATCTGAGAAATTTTTGGACTTTTTCTTGACAGTATTCTTGACTTAGGAATTCTTGACAGTTTCTCCATACAATGTCTAGATCCCTCAGTTCTTCTTTTTTCTTCTTAAATTCCTTCAAATTCCAACCACAGGAGTGGAATGTAAGATCAGGTGATGCGCAAAAACCATTCAATCTGAGACATAGGTCATGGTTGGTCCAGAACCACCACCTCCCTTCTTGCTCCTCTCATCAGCAGCACCAAATAGCATCTCACAGGCCATATTATGCATAGGAAGACTATGAATACCCACCTGAACTATCACCAATCACAATCGGAATAGCAATATCGATACAAGCAGATCCACGCCAACATCCCTTCCTGCATCCATTTGCTCGAATACCCCAGTAGACACCATTTCCTTAATCAGCCACTCCAGTGGATTGGATGGTTCACTTCACCACGATGACAGAGCCCCCGTGGGTCCCTGGTGATACAGAGGCGAATAGATGGGTCCTAGGATTTCTTTATGGGATGGTCGGAATACATCCATGGTTTCGGTGACGTAGAAAATAACTTTTGGTTAGGACTCACCAACATCTATGAACTTACCAAAGCCAGAGTCAAACTGAGGATTGATTGATCTGTGGTACAAAGAAGAACACAAGTATACCGAGTATAATTACTTCATTATCGGTGATTCGAATAGTAATTACATGCTACATACAGTATATCCGGGTACAGCGGTACAGCTGGTAATTCAATACTTTATGAGAATGGACAACCTTTGTCAACCTATGATCGCGATAACGATTATTATTTCGGAAACTGCACCGCTGTTCTCAAAGGGGCTTGGTGGTATTGGAGGTGCAACAGTAGCCAGTCCAATCTAAACGGCGTCTATGGGGAGGGACCTTATTGGTACACATTCATTATCTCTGAGAGCTTTGCACCGATGGATGAAATAGAAATGTAGATCAGAGTTTAGCGAATCTACTATTATATTATATTTATTATATTATATTATACTAGCTGTAGGCGGCCCTTCGGGCCGCCTACAGCTAGTAACATTTGATCACACTAAAAACAATAAGTGACATTATACACCATGTCCCATAATATAGTTTCATTTTCTGATGACACGGACCCCCCCCCCCCCCCCCCCTACCCCTACCTCCCCATCGCACAAGACACTTTTTTAAAACGCTCACGAGACACTTTTTTAAAACGCTTATAAAAAAAATTTAAAGGCAAAATCGAAAATTCCGGCTTCATGGGGTCATCGACGGTGAGTTGAACTACTGTAGTTGTGTTTCAAATTTCAAGCAATATGATAAAGATTTGTAGAAAAATGTGGGGGGGGGGGGGGGGGGCGGGTCCGTGTCATCAGAAAATTACACTATATTACGGGACATAGTGTATACTTATTATATATAATAAGTGACGGAAATCGCAAATTTTTCTGAATTGTCAATAGAAAAGAAAATGAAAAGAAAAACATTAATTAGTAGTCAACCATGTTTATACAGTTGTTGCTACTTTGTATGTAATAAATAATTGGAGTTAATACTCTTCAAATACATACAAATTTGAACACTATTATACTGTAATATTGTTTATATAAGAAGTTCAGGAAACACAACATTGGTGACTGTTGTGTTGCCATTGGGGGTAAAAATTTTGAGACCACTGAATGTTGTAAACGGTTCAGGGCTACATATAACTGGCCGTGGCTAAATACATCTTCTTCTAAATAGACTCCAACCATCTTTAATTACCAATTAATTACCAATAACAATAATTCGAATCCAAATGGTTAGGAGGTTGACACACAGTCAGTAAAAGTTTTATATTATTAATATCATTGCCATGAGTAATCAAATTGAAAAGTTATGTCAATGTCCTTCCTTAGAGAAGTTTGCTGTGATTGGTACTCAGCCTTGGTCTTGGATTTGGTATCTCAGCCTGCCTTTATCCAACCAGCCTTAGCCAACCTGCCCAGGCTGTGGTTCTGGCTATGCTAGGCTGAGGTAGTTTTATAGCTGCTGGTGAAGCAGTGAGCTTATCTAAGTGACAAGACACGACGGAT
>JAUCBJ010007023.1:0-34880 GCA_032718475.1 Nemertoderma westbladi | reverse complement strand
GGAGTGCTGCAATCTGCCACCTTGAACACCAGACTGACGGGTGAGGTGATGGTCGAAGATCAGGGTTGGTTAAACAGTCGGGAGTGTAGCCCCAGGGAGGATTGAGATATAAGTGAGGAGGGCGGTGTTTCTGTGGGAGGATGAGTATACTGCACATGAATTGATGTGATTCAGTTACAGGTTAGGCAAATAATTGGGCATCACATCGTCAATCACGTACCTTACGGATACTGTGCTGTGTGTGGCCTTGCGCCTAACTGTAGTCCCATTAATTACACAATACATTTATAATAGATATTCATTGAACGAATGTACCATTTAGGTGGCAACAAACGTAGTTGAGATATTCAAAACGAAGACAAACGCGTAAACATAAATCGAAAACGATTTAAGAAACAAAATGCTAAAAGGCGAAAAGCAATAATTGCAACCCTAAGATATAGAAAGATTTGAGTTCCAGTTACATCAACCCATCAAAAATATCGATGCCGATAAAAGGAAACCAATTCGCTATAATAAATTAGATACACAAAACATATAAATAATCGTCAAATTTGTAATTATTATTTCGCGATTAATTTAAGTCTCTCAGTTGGTAATGATGTCATTTCGTACGATCTCATTTCGAATTCAATCTAGTGGATTATACAATACTTTACTCGGTGTTACTCCACTTACTGCCACTTATCTGTCACAACGCCCTAAGATTATGTTCACCAAAACATTGATGATTACTATATTTTACATGGGTGGGGCAAACAGCTCGATAATGTGAACTATCTGTGTGTCCGGCAAACAGCTCGACAAGGTGAATTATCTGTGTGTCCGGAAAACTGCTCGACAAGGTGAACTATCCGTGTGTCCTTGGCGCGGAATTATTCTATGAAAGAGATTTTATTAAGCCACCGATTTAACTATATGCGTTACTGTGACACATAGTTAGTGGTATTGTATCCAACACCATTGTGTAACAGACGTGCCAGTCACCCTTCTGTTCAACTCATTTATATACAGGACTTAGTAACAATTTATGCATTAATCGCCAATTGAGATTTACATTACCAGTACGCACACATAAATTTGGCGGAAATGTAAATGACATGAATGAGAATACGGGCGTAAATCTACAGGCTCCATACTAATCTGTATAACTCTAATCACGATATTTAGAGGTTTCCGCTAAGTGGGGTGAGACTCGGAATGTTTTTTTAACTACTCCCTGAATATATTTTTACCTCCATGGCTAAATGGCCACTATGTTTTCTTATACACTTTAAATATATCAAAATAAATTCATATTTTCATATTTGTCTTGTACCTGTTGTCACATGAAATAGGTAATTGATCATATTATTAAATTTGTAAAAAAAAAACGTCTAGAACACTAACACAGAACGTCTAAAAAGGTATTTATTTGGTATTATTATTATTATTTATTGACGGATACACATACAATACACCATACACAGTATACACAAAAAATGGTACAGTACTAAGTGGTGGAAATGAAGGAGGGATACACGAAAATTGAGAAAGAATGAATTTAATGTTTCATATAGAAGTGTATGTTGGATACAGTTCAGTTATCTTGGTTAACCTCAGTCATTTGTTAGGTTGGGTTTAGGTGCTTCGCCAACAAGGAGACCCCATTCTAACCGAAACTCGTTATCTGAAAGATTTAACTCGATCGTAGAGGATGGTAGAAGATCATTCAATCAATCCCCAGATTCGCTTTCCTAGCAATCTCCAAGGCTGGGAAGGGAGTTTAAGTCAAAACGGAATAAGTCACTTTCTATTCTAGACTGTCTCAATAAGTCGGGCATCAAATTCAGATAAATTAGAGTGGACAGAAGTTATGGGAACTGGGTTATAATTAATAAATATTTCTCCTAACCAAGTGTTAACAAGCTGTTACAGTGGCACGTTATTTTAACCAAAACAATAAACTAAAGTCAATAGAACAGGTTATAGTTTTATTTTTGGGAGTTATAAAAATGTAAAAAAAATCAACTTTAGGGACAATGTTGAATGTAGAATCCGGATCCGCGTTTTACTCCGACCCTTTTGGTCAGCTTTTCGCCTTATAGCATTTTGTTTCCAAAATAGTTTTCGATTTATTTCTACGCGTTCGTTTTCTATTTGAATGTCTCCATTACGTCTTTGTTACCACAATGCCACCGAACCGAAGTGGCACATTTTGTTCGATTTTAAAACGAATATCTGTTACTGTAGAAACGTTTTGTATAAAATTTATATACAGTTTACAGTTACACGCAAGGCCACATTAGATTGTGTCATTGATTTCTTACGAATGCCGTATACCTTACCAGAACGGTATAGTCTCTGTCTTACGAATGCCGTATACCTTACCAGAACGGTATATAGTCTCTGTCTTACGAATGCCGTATACCTTACCAGAACGGTATATCGTCTCTGCTTTACGAATGCCGTATACCTTACCAGAACGGTATCGTCTCTGTTTTACGAATGCCATATACCTTACCAGAACGGTATCGTCTCTGTCTTACGAATGCCGTATACCTTACCAGAACGGTATAGTCTCTGTCTTACGAATGCCGTATACCTTACCAGAACGGTATCGTCTCTGTTTTACGAATACCGTATACCTTACCAGAATGGTATAGTCTCTGTCTTACGAATGCCGTATACCTTACCAGAACGGTATATAGTCTCTGTCTTACGAATGCCGTATACCTTACCAGAACGGTATATCGTCTCTGTTTTACGAATGCCGTATACCTTACCAGAACGGTATCGTCTCTGTTTTACGATAATGCCATATACCTTACCAGAACGGTATCGTCTCTGGTCTTACGAATGCCGTATACCTTACCAGAACGGTATATAGTCTCTGTCTTACGAATGCCGTATACCTTACCAGAACGGTATATCGTCTCTGTTTTACGAATGCCGTATACCTTTCCAGAACGGTATAGTCTCTGTCTTACGAATGCCGTATACCTTACCAGAACGGTATCGTCTCTGTTTTACGAATGCCGTATACCTTACCAGAACGGTATAGTCTCTGTTTTACGAATGCCGTATACCTTACCAGAACGGTATCGTCTCTGTTTTACGAATGCCGTATACCTTACCAGAACGGTATCGTCTCTGTCTTACGAATGCCGTATACCTTACCAGAACGGTATCGTCTCTGTTTTACGAATGCCGTATACCTTACCAGAACGGTATAGTCTCTGTTTTACGAATGCCGTATACCTTACCAGAACGGTATCGTCTCTGTTTTACGAATGCCGTATACCTTACCAGAACGGTATCGTCTCTGTCTTACGAATGCCGTATACCTTACCAGAACGGTATCGTCTCTGTTTTACGAATGCCGTATACCTTACCAGAACGGTATCGTCTCTGTCTTACGAATGCCGTATACCTTACCAGAACGGTATAGTCTCTGTCTTACGAATGCCGTATACCTTACCAGAACGGTATCGTCTCTGTCTTACGAATGCCGTATACCTTACCAGAACGGTATAGTCTCTGTTTTACGAATGCCGTATACCTTACCAGAACGGTATCGTCTCTGTTTTACGAATGCCGTATACCTTACCAGAACGGTATCGTCTCTGTTTTACGACGGACATTAACTATTAATTAACCAGGACTAATCTCTCTGCCTTGCATCCTTAAATAGTAGCTAAATGAGAACCAGTTCCTTTTGTGGAGTATTGTTCTGGGGGGACTCCACTGGAAATGTCGTGTGAGTAATCCCGGGCCGAATAAAACTTTACTACCTCTATGGCGTTAAATATAGAACCCATAGCGCAGCCAGCACAGCATTGAATTTACTATATATTTATAGCCGTGGAATTAAATATAGTGCATGTGAAAACTACCAAACGGTAGTAACATGAACTCGTTAATGTTAGTTCAGTGCGATTGTTTACCTCTAGATGGCCATAAAGGATTTTAATTCTATAAAACACTCCCAATAACATAAATTAAATATTGAGTCATTTTCAATTCCATATCAATTTGGTTACTCCGGGTACATTACTCTACCTAAATTTACACTCTTAGAAACGTAATGTTTCGTTTATAAATTAAAATATTAAACTATTTCAATAATTTTTTACAAATAATTTTGTTCTATTTCATCTGGAGCAGATTTTTATCAAGATTCCAAATTTGAAAACCGTTTAGCAAGATCTGTCTTACTTCTCGAGATATGGCTGTCGGTCCGTTTTACTGTCGGGTTTGTCCGTCAGTATGTCTGTCCCTCAATTAATAGCATACTATCCTTCTAAAAAATTCCGTGTATAGGTTTTCGTTGTCGGTGACTTCATTTCTGATGTCATTAATCAATATTGTCGGTTCTGTCTGTATGCCGTCACTCTGTCTGTCAAATTATAACCGACAGTCTGACACCCAAACCGACAATTTGGAAGTCATCAAATGTTAAATTTGACACTCGAAATTAATTCTGAGACCAGGAAAACACCTATGGCTAAACTTTTAGCTAGATGGTTTGCCTTTTTCTTATATTTGACAGACAGACAGTCGGATAGACCGACAGACAAACAAACTAGATTTTATTAAAAGTGAAAATTGACCTCAGAAACGAAATCAGCGTCCAGGAAAACCCTCATAGCAAAAACCTTAGAATGAGTTTGTGCTTTCTTGTTGCTAGATATATATTGACAGACATTCTCACATATTAACAGATATTTTATGCGCGGGAAGGTTCAAACTTTAAAGGCAATTATCTCAGAATGGAATTTTTTCATTTTTACGAAATTAAAAATGCTACTCTTCTGCCAATTTTTAATATTTTTTGATGAAATTTGGACACAGTAATCACAAGCTTGGTGTCTTCAAAAGCTTTGGTCAGAATTTTAAAATTTGATCCTATCTCATTTTATTGGCTTCGAAATGTGAGAAACGCTAATTTTTTGAAAATAAATATGAAAATAATTAATTAATTTGGTAATAAAATTGGAAATAATCAATAATATCAAAAAATGTTGACCAAAAACTTTTATTCAAAAGTATATCCTAATTATATATACGAAATAACTAGTTATATAACTAATGTTTGTTCGAAGAGTATTGTTTTTAGTAATAGTAATAATTGTATACTACTAATTAGCACTAAATTATTATAACTATATTACAATTTTTTTTAAAACAATCTTTAGTTATCGATTGACCCTTATAGCTCAAATTATTAATTTTGGACAAAGCCTTGCCCTGTTACTATTGGATTTCATTGACTGTGTTAAGATAGCGCCAACCCCCTTAAAATAATTAGCTGATTATTTATGATTTGGAATTCTAGAATGGGTTGGGTTGCGCCAATGATAATGGAGACAGGGGGGTAAACTGGACGCAAATCTCATGTTGGCGAATTAATATCCCGCCTCAATGTTAAATTATCAATTTAGGTAAAGGAGCAGGTTACCAAAACATATTTTAACCAAAACAATAAACTAAATACAATAGAACAAGTTAGTTTTATTTTTGAGATTTTAGTAGTAAAAAGAGAATAAGAACCACCAAATTCAGAGAATGTAAAATAAAGGGAGCCAACTCGGATTGAGTTTTAGGAGCCCCCAAGATAAGGATAAATGAGGCAGTGGTCCTCCTGGTACAGCAATCCCCCTTCCTAGTGTGCGGGGGTCCTGGGCTGGGACGACAATCCACCCTTCCTAGTGTGCGGGGGTCCTGGGCTGGGACGACAATCCACCCTTCCTAGTGTGCGGGGGTCCTGGGCTGGGACGACAATCCACCCTTCCTAGTGTGCGGGGGTCTGGGCTGGGACGACAATCCACCCTTCCTAGTGTGCGGGGGTCCTGGGCTGGGACGACAATCCACCCTTCCTAGTGTGCGGGGGTCCTGGGCTGGGACGACAATCCACCCTTCCTAGTGTGCGGGGGTCCTGGGCTGGGACGACAATCCACCCTTCCTAGTGTGCGGGGGTCCTGGGCTAGGACGACAATCCACCCTTCCTAGTGTGCGGGGGTCCTGGGCTGGGACGACAATCCCCCTTCCTAGTGTGCGGGGGTCCTGGGCTGGGACGACAATCCACCCTTCCTAGTGTGCGGGGGTCCTGGGCTGGGACGACAATCCCCCTTTCTAGTGCGCGGGGGTCCTGGGCTGGGACGACAATCCACCCTTCCTAGTGTGCGGGGGTCCTGGGCTGGGACGACAATCCCCCTTCCTAGTGTGCGGGGGTCCTGGGCTGGGACGACAATCCACCCTTCCTAGTGTGCGGGGGTCCTGGGCTGGGACGAAAATCCCCCTTCCTAGTGTGCGGGGGTCCTGGGCTGGGACGACAATCCACCCTTCCTAGTGTGCGGGGGTCCTGGGCTGGGACGACAATCCACCCTTCCTAGTGTGCGGGGGTCTGGGCTGGGACGACAATCCACCCTTCCTAGTGTGCGGCGGTCCTGGGCTGGGACGACAATCCACCCTTCCTAGTGTGCGGGGGTCTGGGCTGGGACGACAATCCACCCTTCCTAGTGTGCGGGGGTCTGGGCTGGGACGACAATCCACCCTTCCTAGTGTGCGGGGGTCCTGGGCTGGGACGACAATCCACCCTTCCTAGTGTGCGGGGGTCCTGGGCTGGGACGACAATCCCCCTTCCTAGTGTGCGGGGGTCCTGGGCTGGGACGACAATCCACCCTTCCTAGTGTGCGGCGGTCCTGGGCTGGGACGACAATCCACCCTTCCTAGTGTGCGGCGGTCCTGGGCTGGGACGACAATCCACCCTTCCTAGTGTGCGGGGGTCTGGGCTGGGACGAAAATCCCCCTTCCTAGTGTGCGTGGGTCCTGGGCTGGGACGACAATCCCCCTTCCTAGTGTGCGGGGGTCCTGGGCTGGGACGACAATCCACCCTTCCTAGGGTGCGGGGGTCCTGGGCTGGGACGACAATCCCCCTTCCTAGTGTGCGGGGGTCCTGGGCTGGGACGACAATCCCCCTTCCTAGTGTGCGGGGGTCCTGGGCTGGGACGACAATCCACCCTTCCTAGTGTGCGGGGGTCCTGGGCTGGGACGACAATCCCCCTTCCTAGTGTGCGGGGGTCCTGGGCTGGGACGACAATCCCCCTTCCTAGTGTGCGGGGGTCCTGGGCTGGGACGACAATCCACCCTTCCTAGTGTGCGGGGGTCCTGGGCTGGGACGACAATCCACCCTTCCTAGTGTGCGGGGGTCTGGGCTGGGACGACTATCCACCCTTCCTAGTGTGCGGGGGTCCTGGGCTGGGACGACAATCCCCCTTCCTAGTGTGCGGGGGTCCTGGGCTGGGACGACAATCCACCCTTCCTAGTGTGCGGGGGTCCTGGGCTGGGACGACAATCCACCCTTCCTAGTGTGCGGGGGTCCTGGGCTGGGACCACAATCCACCCTTCCTAGTGTGCGGGGGTCCTGGGCTGGGACGACAATCCACCCTTCCTAGTGTGCGGGGGTCCTGGGCTGGGACGACAATCCCCCTTCCTAGTGTGCGGGGGTCCTGGGCTGGGACGACAATCCACCCTTCCTAGTGTGCGGGGGTCCTGGGCTGAGACGACAATCCACCCTTCCTAGTGTGCGGGGGTCCTGGGCTGGGACGACAATCCCCCTTTCTAGTGCGCGGGGGTCCTGGGCTGGGACGACAATCCACCCTTCCTAGTGTGCGGGGGTCCTGGGCTGGGACGACAATCCACCCTTCCTAGTGTGCGGGGGTCCTGGGCTGGGACGACAATCCACCCTTCCTAGTGTGCGGGGGTCCTGGGCTAGGACGACAATCCACCCTTCCTAGTGTGCGGGGGTCCTGGGCTGGGACGACAATCCCCCTTCCTAGTGTGCGGGGGTCCTGGGCTGGGACGACAATCCACCCTTCCTAGTGTGCGGGGGTCCTGGGCTGGGACGACAATCCCCCTTCCTAGTGTGCGGGGGTCCTGGGCTGGGACGACAATCCACCCTTCCTAGTGTGCGGGGGTCCTGGGCTGGGACGACAATCCACCCTTCCTAGTGTGCGGGGGTCTGGGCTGGGACGACAATCCACCCTTCCTAGTGTGCGGCGGTCCTGGGCTGGGACGACAATCCACCCTTCCTAGTGTGCGGGGGTCCTGGGCTGGGACGACAATCCACCCTTCCTAGTGTGCGGGGGTCCTGGGCTGGGACGACAATCCCCCTTCCTAGTGTGCGGGGGTCCTGGGCTGGGACGACAATCCACCCTTCCTAGTGTGCGGCGGTCCTGGGCTGGGACGACAATCCACCCTTCCTAGTGTGCGGGGGTTCTGGGCTGGGACGACAATCCACCCTTCCTAGTGTGCGGGGGTCCTGGGCTGGGACGACAATCCACCCTTCCTAGTGTGCGGGGGCTGGGACGACAATCCACCCTTCCTAGGGTGCGGGGGTCCTAGGCTGGGACGACAATCCACCCTTCCCCACACCTAATATTTACCTCAGTACATGTCAACAGGCAATAAATAAAATTACGAGAAATATTAGTTAGAAATTCGGAGACTGTGGTGGAAACTGGACGCAAATCCCATCTCGGCGAATTAATATCTCGTCTCAATTTTAAATTAATAATTTAAGGGAAAGGAGCAGGTTTCCAAAGGCACGTTACTTTAACCAAAACAATAAACTAAAGTCAATTGAACAGGCTATAGTTTTATCCTTGAGAGTAATCAACTGTTATTTGCGTCGAATTTCCCCTGGAGAGGAATGGATTTTTATTGCGTGAAGAGTTCTCCCATATCTGGAAATTCAATCTAGGTTAAATAACTAATGGCACCAATTCTTTATCACAAAGACAACACAGGGTGGGAGGCATTGTTACTGCGTTGAGAAGTTTATATATTATACTGCAATATTATGTTCTAATTACATCTTATAAAACTATTTTACATTAAAAAATATTACTGAAATACAAACGACCGCGTTAGAATGGATTCAGTTATGTTGGAAGTTCTACATGTTTCTTCCACATCCGGGCGGCCTCTAGGAGTTTCAGGTTCGGTTGGGCGGCTTCGTCTGCCGGGAATATATAATCGAAGTACTCCTCCCACCCCGCCTCGCTCCCATCCTCGGTCACTATCTTCCGTCGCTTCTTCACCTTCTTTGCCATTAGTTTATTAACCGCGGCGATTGAATCCGAGTCTCCCTGCTGAGTCTCGAAGGTCAACCAGGATTCCAGTAAGGCGACCCGGTCCTCCTTGGTGCCGTCCAGTCTGAGGGACTCGTTGGACTCCTTGTAGACGCCCCGGGCTCGCAGCAGCGCCTCTTCGCGGTCGCCGTGGGAAGCCTCGAAGGCCGCGTAACTCTTCCACACCTTGACATGTTGCGTTCTCTCCAGCAGTTTGTTGTAGAGCCCCCGCGCGCGCTCCCACTCCTCCAACTCGATCTCAAAGTCTATGAAGGACTTCCAGAGGACCTCCGGTAGGTCCATCCGAGGTTGGGCGGTCGCCAACTCGTAGATCGCCCGCGCTCGGTCGGTATCCCCGAGTAAGGCCTCCAACTCGGCGAACCGCAGCCAGGTGGTGCAGTTCTCGGGGTTGAACTCCAGATGTTTCTGGTACAGAACGCGACACCGATCGAACTCCCGGAGTTGCAGCTCCAGGTCGATGTAGCCCTTAAATAGTTTGTCTTTGGGACAGCGACCCAACGCGTTGCCTAGCAGCCGTCGCGCCGCAGGGAGCTGCTTGGCGCGGACCTCCAACTGCGCGGCGAGCAGCCACACCTTGGCGAAGGTGAACCGCGCGTGCGGAATAGCGGCGAGAGCGGCCGCGTAAACGGCCCGCGCGCGGCCCGTCTCTCCGGACAACTCCTCGAACACCGCGTAGTAGATCCAAAGATAGACGTACCGCCGCCACATCCGCTTCTCGAGGACGGGCGGCGGATTCCCGAGGGCGCGTTCGTAGACTTCCCGCACTGAGTCCGCATCCGAATCCGACTCCAACAGACGGAGGTAGTCGAACCAGGCGTCGTAGTTCAGCGGGTTGTTGGCGACTTCTTCCTCGTACTGGAACCGGCGTTTATTCAGGATGACGTCCTCGATGCCTCGCCTATCGCCGAACCGTTTCTCGAAGCTCGTGTAAGCCGCGAACACGGCCCCAGACTCCTCCTTGGGGAGTTTATCCAACGCGTACTTATAGATAACTCGCGCGCGTTCGTACTCCCGCTGGGATTCCTCGAACTTAGCGAAACTCACGAACAACTTATCGTCGAGATGTTCCTCCCCAAAGAACTCCACCGCCCGTTCGTACACGGATCGAGCGTTGGCGGACGAGCCGTTCTGCGACTCGAACTTGGCGTATCGGATCCAATGCCGGACCTCCGGATGGCACCGGACGAAACGCTCGTAAACCTGTCGTGCGTTATCCCTCTCGTTGTATCGCAACTCGAACTTGACGTAGGTGAACCAGACCTGCTCCTCCGGCTCCCACTCCACCCAGCGCTCGAACACCTGTCGAGCTCCGACCACGTTGCCTAGCAACTCCTCCATGTAGGTGTATTTGTACCAGAACTGGTTGGCTCGTGGGAGTATGGTAACCGCGCGGTCCCATATGTTCCGGGCGTGGTTCACCTGTTTGTGTTTCATCTCGAGTTCTGCGTATTTCAGCCACAACGTTATGTTCCGATGATCCACATCCAACGCCCGTTCGTAGATCGAACGAGCCCGCTGAACTTCCTCCAAACTGTCCTCCCATTGGGCGTACTTAATCCAGTTCGTTATAACACTGCGATTTTTTCTCAAAATGTCTTCGAAAACTTTACGTTTCTTGAGTTTATAATCTTTGAGTTCGTCTTCGTCTTGAACTTTCTGTTTCGGGGGCGGGGGAATTATCTCCAATTCGCGCTCTTTCGCCTCCCTTAGAAGTTGCTCCGCCGTAATTTGCACCGGCGCCGGCATTTTGTTTCTTACCGTCGAAAACTTGGGCATTTTCTTATCAGTTTGATGAGACATATTTTAGTATTTTATAATCAGATAATAGAATCCTTTCTGCCTTTGCTGCTTTGTGTTTTCAGTAGCGCTGTAGCGCTAGCGGTAATCTGGCTCTCGTACTGGTACGGCAATGCTGTTTAATGAGAATGACTACAGGACTAGTACTAGCTGACTGGACTGTAGTAGGCCGACCTACTGCAGTACTGACTGGTGCTTAGATCGTGGCTTTTCCAATTAACATTATTCCATGTTGTAAAACAAAGTAATGTGGTTGGAGAAAGCTGCTTCTAAGCAGCAACCAATCAGTTCAGGTTACCATTATTTCCATATCTCAGTATCTGTAGGCCTATTCCAGTATTCACTATTATCTTCTGTGCCGGCTTGTCGACAAAATTGCGCCGCCACAACTCCCTATCACCCATGAAATTTGCTAGATCATCCGCATCTTCAAGGCCAGTGTCCTTTAAGATGCGTCTCAAGAAAGTCATGGGCTGTCCACCATGGTTATTCACTCCGTGAGGCTGCCAAAGCACAAGATTACTGGCTGGTCCTACAAAGCAGAGGCGACTTTTGTGACGGGATCCGAGAGGATCCCGGTTTATCCGGTGTCGCTTATGTACGCGTCCCCGCCGTGTGAATGAAAAGAGTTGTTGTTCCAGTGTCGTTATTATGGACTGATATATATATAATACAGAGTGATAGTAGATAGCACAGTTAACCGGTATACTGAATGATATGTGATTGGTGACGGCGGTGATGGTCTAAATTGTCACCGTACTACCGTGACTGTAGTGACAGACTGAGATAACTGAAGTGAATGGATAGCACGACCGGTAATATATTGCACGGTGGCCTTATTGCTACTCAATCGATGCCTTTCCCCCCTCTGATTGTTTGATACCCCTGTTGGCACCCTTTGCCCCCCTCTGAAGTGCTTCCCTTCGCCCTTGCTGTTCTCTCTCTTGTCAGGGGAGTAACCCCTGACCCTTATTGTGTGTGTCTCCTTTGGGGCCTATTGTCCCCGTTTACTGGGCTGACACGAGGTTGATTGGTAATCAACCTCGTGCTCCCAATATTGCTTTATGGCTCACTCTATGGGTTTGTGTTAGCGGAATTGGATAAGCTAACACTCCCCCCCATGCTATCTTCCCGGTAAGAAGATAGCATCCAACTCAAGTGCGCTACAATTCCGCTGGATCCCGATCTAGCATCGGGTGTGGGGTGGGTATATTTTTTCGGAGTCGGCTTTCCAGGCCGCTCCCTATGGGTATGATGTCACTACCCTCTGGCGTCTCGTGTCGGGCCGATCGTGCGCTTCTCTCACACAATTTTTGTTTCCCCAACACTCTCACCACTCTACTCCAACTCTCGCACACCCCCGGACCTCCTCGTCCCACACTCTTCCTCTCACTTCTCCTCCCCCACACTTGAATTGCGCCCACGCTCTCTTCGCACTCCGCACTATTACCTCTCCACTCTCTTGTCACTCCCTAAGGCTTTAATCTCTAATGCTACCCCTGTGCTATCATACTATCTACCTACTGCTTACTAACTCTAACTATCTAACTAACTCTGCTAACTACTAACTCTTACTACTTCTAGCTCTAACTGAGAGCCTCTAACTTTCTACTGACTCTAACTCTCTACTAAGTCTAACTAACTCCTACTAACTTTCTACTTCTACTAACTCTACTTGACTCCTCTGAGTCTACCAACTCTGCTTAACTAGCTCTACTAACTCTACTCCACTAGCTCTGCTAACTCTACTAACTAGCTCTACTAACTCTACTAACTAGCTCTACTAACTCTACTCCACTCTTCTAACTACGTGGCGCTTGCGGTGCCCACAACCACTCTACTATCTGGCACCCTATGTGCCCTTCTACTACTCAACTACCTCTCTAGCTCTACTACCTGGCACCCTATGTGCCCCCTCTGCTCTACTCTACTACCTGGCACCCTATGTGCCCTCTTTACTCTTCTACTACCTGGCACCCAATGTGCCCGTCTCTACTCCTCTACTCCCCCTTTACGTCTCATCGCCTACACGTGACGCTCTGAGTGCCGGCAGAGTGGGTACGTTAATTATGTGAACTACTACTGACTCTACTAACTCTACTAACTCTCTTCTAACTCTACTAACTCCTTTTGTGCCCGGCACCTCTTGTGCCCGGCACCTTCTAACTCTACTAACTCTTTTTGTGCCCGGCACCTCTTGTGCCCGGCACCTTCTAACTCTACTAACTCTCTACTAACTCAACTAACTCTACTACTAACTCAACTAACTCTACTACTAACTCTTTTTGTGCCCGGCACCTCTTGTGCCCGGCACCCACCCTAATTAACATACCCTGCTCTTACATCAAACACGTCATCACGCCCGTGCCCCACTAAGTTCAGCGCATTCCCTACTAACTCTAACTACGTGGCGCTTACGGTGCCCACAACCCTCTACTGCTACTACTAACACCCCTAACTAGCGGTACTACGTACCCTCTTACTACTCTAGCTCTCTCTACTAGCTAGCGGTACAACGTACCCTCTTACTACTCTAGCTCTCTCTACTAGCTAGCGGTACAACGTACCCTCTTACTACTCTAGCTCTCTCTACTAGCTAGCGGTACAACGTACCCTCTTACTACTCTAACTCTAACTACCTAGCGGTACTTACGTACCCTCTAACTCTTACTCTAACTAGCGGTACTTACGTACCCTCTAACTCTAACTAACTAGCGGTACTTACGTACCCTCTAACTCTAACTAACTAGCGGTACTTACGTACCCTCTAACTCTCTTCTACTAACGGTACTACACGTACCCTCCTACTAACTCTTCTACTAACGGTACTACACGTACCCTTCTACTAACTCTTCTACTAACGGTACTACACGTACCCTCCTACTAACTCTTCTACTAACGGTACTACACGTACCCTCCTACTAACTCTTCTACTAACGGTACTACACGTACCCTCCTACTAACTCTTCTACTAACGGTACTACGTACCACCCTTTAACTAACTAACTAACTAACTAACTACCTAACTTCTACCTACTCTATTATTTAATTATTTTTAATTAAATAATTATTTTATATTTTGTGCGTGGGAAGGGCGTCTCGCCCTCATTCCCACCCCCCTCAGTCCAAAACTTTGGACGACTAAAAACTCTCACGTGCCCCTTCTTCCGGTAGGCACTCTCCTGCTGCCCTCCTATACGTCCTCTAACTCTTCGCCACACTCTCTTCGGTGCCACCTTTGCTGGCCTCCCCCTTCGTATGTGCGCTGGCATTAGAGCCCTCGACGACCCCCGCTCGTCCCTCGGTATACGCGGTGTCTGCCCGTGCAATGCCCCCTCGCACTGTGTCCGTCCTGCGTGTGTATGCAACACGCCTCCTTCTACTTTCCCGACTCCCTTATGTTTGCTAATGGGCTTCTCTGCCCCTGGTTTAGTCCTTTCATATCCTCTCCCTTTCCAACACTCTCCGGATCTGTGTCCTTTTACCACACATCGATGACATAGTCCGTTTGCGTCTGTGTAGGCTACACGATCTCGTTTGGGCAACGCTTGCCAGTACTTACAACTCCTGGTCTTATGGGTTCCGTCCCGATGTAATTGACATTGGAATCCTGGATTATAGCGTTTCCTGTATAGTCCTTCACGTATCGCGCTTAGGTTTATATGTACCGATTTAATGTTTTGGTTGTCTAGACTCGGCCTACTGGGTATATTGGGATTGTGTTTATTTTTGGTGTTATTTTCTTTCTGTCCCTGCCACGCCACGGTGTGGCCCTGCTCCCAGCTAACTGTGGACTAGCAGTCCCCTGTACGGCCGCGTGTGGTATTGACTGTCCGCACGGCCTGTTCTCGTCCAAGGGGTTCGATGTTCTCGCTCCTATTGGGGTATATTGTCGATATTGTGATGGGGGAATGTCACCCTGTCCCCCCCCGGCCGATATGTTTGGTACTGGGGTTGATGTTAATACATTGGGGCCCATACGTCTATCTCCAATAACTCCCCCCTCCCCTGGATATATGTTATGTCCCTGTGTATTATAGTCATGCTGCTGTACCGATATAGGCCTACCTACCTCTCGCCTACCTACCTGTATGTACTCCGCGACTTCCGGGTTTAATCCCGTCGTTCGCGCTACCCTATCGCATACTCTATCTCTCCCAGCATGGCCTATAATAGTATGTGCAGTAAGGCCTACAGTATGTCCTGCAGTCTGCATGTGCCCTTCCGAACCGAAGTTTATTCTTCGCGAATCTCTAATCTCCCCGCGACTACTGCACTCTCGATCGGCAGCTATATCCCGTCGGGAAGCTTCTCTTCGATCCCCTCTCCTGTTCTCGACTTTGTATTGGTACCTCCTGTACCCCTCTCTTGGCGTGCGGTGCGTTTCTCCGGGGCGACGGCAATCTCCCGAAGTTCGACCCCACTGGCTCCCTGACTCCATCTCTACTGTCGACGGTCCGTTATCCGTCCTCGCACTGCTATCGTTCGTGGCGACACTTCTTCTACTATCTTCTCTTCTTCTCTTTTCTGTGTAGTATTCCGGCTCGTGAGGTCTCTCGTCGACCTCCCGGTTAAACTCCACTCTTCTTCCTCCCTCTTCTAATCGGGCTCGACGCTTCGTCTGCCCTCTCGCGACGTCAACCTGCCTCTCTCTACTCGATCGCACGCCGCTGGGGATACTCGCAATCCCCCTATTACTCTCCGTCGCCGGGTGTTGCGGTTTACCTAGCTCGGCCCGCGCATTATCCGCTGACGGCTGTGGGACACTCTCTGCCCCCCCTCTCTCTCCACTAACTTCTCGCGGTGGGGTGTCCGTAGCCCCCCCCCACCCGCCACTTCTAACTTCACTATCTCTTACTACACTTCCACACCCCTCTTGTGGGGCATTCTCTGCCCCCCCTCTCTCGCCACTAATCTTATGTGGTGGGGCGCCGGTAGCCCCCCCCCCCCCACTCGCCACATCTAACTTCACTATCTCTTACTTCGTCTCTAGTCGACACACTGTTTCTACTGCGGCCGGGTCTATTCACCCCCGCCTCTCTCTCTACTACTGCGTGGCCTACCAGGCCGCCGTCTGCCGGGCTATACACGTCTGACACGCTCATATCAATAGCACCATTCCCAATATTATTTGTTAAATCAATTAAATTATTAGAATTTGAAACGAGATTTAAATTATTTAAATTAGAATTATTTGAATTTTCAAAATTTAAATTATTGTTCGTATTATTTGAATTATTCTGAATATTTGAATTAACGTTATTATTTGAGTTTAAGTTTAAATTACTACCCGGTAAAATATTATTTGCTGCAATAAAGGGATTAAGGTTATCTAATACGGTACTATTAACATTAACTACTTCTAACATACTACTACTACCCCCCCCCGCCCGTACGGCTACACCAGTTCTGGTTCTCTCGCCCGGTGTCTGTAAGTGGGGTCTCACTCTCTGACATTTCCAACCGCGCCAGTTCTCGTCGGCGCCGCTCCAGTTTGGCTTGATATTGCACAAGCCCGCCTAGCACGGCATGCAAATCATCCCGCCTGCGCTCACCCTCTATCCCCATCTCTCGCATATTCTGCTCGGCCAACTCTTCCTTTCTCGCAATTATCTCAAGCCGCCTCACCGGCTCGTTCTCTACTCCCATCTCTCTACACTCCTTGGCTCTCTCTCTATACTCCTCGGCCTTCTCTCTACACTCCCTCTCCAACCCTCCTACCTTCTCTGAGAATGCGGTTTCCTCTCTCAATCGTCTCTCCAACTCATTCTGCTCTGTCGCAACCATTTCTAATTTATACGCCATGCGTTCACTCTCTCGCACCCGTCTTTCTTTTACGGAGGATATAGCAGACTTATCGGTCGCGACGGACTCCCGCCGCCCCTCCGTCCTACTAACTTTCCCCCGCCTCCCGGAACTTCCTCCGACCGACGAGACCGAATCCTCGGGTTTAACCTCGGATTCGCCCTCCTCAGGTCTCTTCCAACCCACTAATTTTGTATCCTGGGCATCGACTAAGTATGGCCCTATGTACACTACACTAGGTTCCATACCCCCACATTCCCATAGTTTAAACAGTTCGAAGGCAACTCCCCACGCCCTCAACTCTGCTAGTTCTCTCTGTCCAGAACACACTAGGTGATCAAAGTATCTGTTCGACTCACCTAGTCGCTTTCTCAGTCTCACCTCGTCTATCTTCGCCCCCTCCTTGGCCTCCTTTAGTAGTTCCCGGGTCGCGTTGTAGGCCCGTCGAAGTCGATCAGAAACCCCGACGTCCTCGTCGCCGATCTCTCCTCTGTCTCTTCGGGTCCGACGTCGTACCGACGGCCCCACCGTTGCCGTTCCGGTGGACCGTCCGTCGTCCTCGGCCTGTGGCTGACCGGTGACATCGGTATGTCGACCCTCGCTCCGCGTCGACTCGTCTCCTCTACTCGACTCGCTCTCTCCTGGTAGACGACCCCCCACATCTTGGTTCGCCGTGTTGCTCGTTATCGACGTAGCGTCAACCTGCGTCGACGTGGTCGGCGTAGCATCGACCGGCGTCGTGGGTTCGTATCGTCTCGCCGTGGCCTCGCGGATCGTTAGATCGTCGTCCGGGGTCCGCGGCGGTGTAGTTTCTCCTCCTCTACTCATCTTGTCTTTGGTGGCTGTCAGCTACAGTTCGGCAGGCCTAGAATTTAGACTGTGACGGGATCCGAGAGGATCCCGGTTTATCCGGTGTCGCTTATGTACGCGTCCCCGCCGTGTGAATGAAAAGAGTTGTTGTTCCAGTGTCGTTATTATGGACTGATATATATATAATACAGAGTGATAGTAGATAGCACAGTTAACCGGTATACTGAATGATATGTGATTGGTGACGGCGGTGATGGTCTAAATTGTCACCGTACTACCGTGACTGTAGTGACAGACTGAGATAACTGAAGTGAATGGATAGCACGACCGGTAATATATTGCACGGTGGCCTTATTGCTACTCAATCGATGCCTTTCCCCCCTCTGATTGGTTGATACCCCTGTTGGCACCCTTTGCCCCCCTCTGAAGTGCTTCCCTTCGCCCTTGCTGTTCTCTCTCTTGTCAGGGGAGTAACCCCTGACCCTTATTGTGTGTGTCTCCTTTGGGGCCTATTGTCCCCGTTTACTGGGCTGACACGAGGTTGATTGGTAATCAACCTCGTGCTCCCAATATTGCTTTATGGCTCACTCTATGGGTTTGTGTTAGCGGAATTGGATAAGCTAACAACTTTGTTCTAGTGTCAAGCTTGGGGGAACCAATGAGACACCTCCAATGTTATATATAGTGTCTGGTTGGAGATGTGTGCATTGTACTTGGCACAATGAACCCGGCGTAGCATTCTTGTGTATGTGCCATCCAGAGATTTGGTGTCCTCAGCAGTTAGAGCCCAGCATGGACTCCCATAGAGGAGTACTGGAACTACTGCTGCTCTAAATAATCGGACCTTAAGTTTCCGATTAATTCTCTGTGACATCCAAATCCTGGAAAGCCTATTCAAAGCTGTCCATGCCTTTCCCTTACGTATTCGAAGGTCCTCACCTGACTTCCGGAGCCATGAAGCCAGGAAACAGAAGTCGTTCCACATGCTCAAGCATACCATCCTTTGAGCTTTATGCTCATCCGGTCAGAGACTTGCTGAGGACTTTCAAAGTTAACTGTCAAAAATTTTGGTCTACTTGGAGTTAATAAAAAGACCAACACTAGAAGCAGCATGTTCTAATGAGCTGAGAAGCCGTTGGGCTCCTTCTAGTGATTCTGAGAGTACTCCTAAATCATCAGCAAAGTCTAGATCAGTTAGGTACTTGGCAGGATTTCCTTGACTTCTAGAGCCAGTAGGTGGAGTTACAATCACCCCATCATCATCATGATGATCTAAGGACATGCGTAGAACATAGTCAACCACAATTATGAACAAGAATGGTGCAAGTGTGTCTCCTTCTTGGAGGACTCCCCATAATACTTCAAATGGTTCTGTGTCACCATCAACAGGTCACCATTTTGATCGACAACATCATCAATGTTGTCGAACCATCGTATACTGATCTGATTGCTGCAATTATTTCATCAGAAATCCCATATAATGAATGTATGCTGAACATACGTGAGCGAGAGACTGAATCAAAGGCCTTGAAGAATTCAATAAAGATAACAGCCAGATGCCTGTCTTTCTTTTTTGAAAATTCTTCAATTATCCTTCTAAGTGCCAAAATGGGGTCCATGGTCCCACGACCTTTACGGAACCCATTCTGATTTCCACGGAGCAGTCTCTCAATGGGATCCCTGATGCGATTTAATATAATTCTATTGTATAGCTTTGCAGCAATCGAGATCAATGAGATTCCCCGAAAAGAACCATAGAGTGTTAGGTTACCCTTCTTGGGAACTGGCACCAACTTATTTATTTTAATTTCTTGTGGGACTCTTGTTGTTCGGTACATGTCTACTATGATGGGAAAGATGAGCTTTAAACACTCAGGTATTTTAAAGACCTCAGGGGGAACACCATCTACTCCACTGGCACGATTGGTCTTAATGCTCTTTGCAGCAGCCTTCACTTCTGCAAAGGAGATATCGCCAATGGGAATATCTGGGAGTACAGACTCAGACACTTTTACTTCTATAAAGTTATCGGGCTATACCCTGTCATTATTGAGGAGCTTTTCAAAGTGGGCCTTCCAACAATTGAGGCGATCGGCTGGTGATTCTTCAGCCTTAACCTTGGTGGTTGGTTTGGCTTTTCCGCCCAGTAAGCAAGTTAATCGATTTCCATGCCTGGGATGATTGCCTGCTGTCGTCAGCATTATTGATGGCATCAACCTGTTGGTTTATTAGCTCCTGTAGATTAACAGAGTTACTGCCTGTTCAGGGACCTAGATGCAGCCTTAACTGCATTCTTGGCCGCTGTAGTCTGTTTGAGTCGGGACTCTTTCTGCGCTTTATATAGGTAATTTCGGCACTTCTGAATTTTTTTGTCAGTCCAGGGGGCCCTTTTCCTGTTTCGAGGCTATACAGGAACTGTTTCTGCAGCGACTGTTTTTGCAGCAATAAGGGAACAGACGACCACAGATATCTCTACATAGTACTACATACAGTCCCAATCCCAATAAACATTAACTTGGTCGTTTTGGCGGCCAAAATGACCAAAATCACTGACAGTTCCTATGGGCTACTTGGTCGTTTTGGCAAAGCGATTTAACTCGAATCAGCTCAATCCAGACAGTCTGTCTCCTTGGCCATCCATTTGGTGGATCTGACTAAATGTCGGCTCGCTTTCATTTTTATTATTGACATATTGTTAACTTACCCGGCGCTGAGCCTTGCAGTACTGGAGTCCGCCCACTGAGGCATTGATAGAGTACACAGTCTTATAAAAGGAGTTGAATGGGGCTTCGTTAAAGGAGGAGTATGTATAATAATCTGAACGTCCCGAAATTAATTTATGGACGTCCCGAAATTAATTTATGGACGTCCCGAAATTAACTATATGGACTTCCCGAAATTAACTTATGGACGTCCCGAAATTAACTTATGGACGTCCCGAAATTAATTTATGGACATCCCGAAATTAATCTATCAACCAATCAGAATCGTAATGAAATAACAAATTAATGGACGTCCATAAATTAATTTCGGGATGTTAATTTCGGAAATAAATTTCGGAAATACATTTCGGAAATTAATTTCAATAATATTTTTTTTTATATTAAAAATTTTTTTTAATATTTTTTTACAATGTATAATTCGCGGACACTGCGGGGTGATTTCAAAATAAAGACCCAATTATAAAGACCTGCATAATCTTGTTACATGTGTTAACTTTCGTTAATTGTTTTGAATCCCCCGTCACGCCTCTGTAACTTGCTCCTTTACTAACCTGCTCCTTTCAATAGCAATGGTACATAACGCTCATTGTGACCTGTACAAAACAAAGAGGTAAAGTCGCGTTACGTCCCAAAGAGCGTTAGGTTCCAAAGAGCTTTAGGTCCCATTGCCAGAGAGCGTGAGGTCACATTGCCATTTAAAGGAGCAGGTTAGTAAAGAAGCAGGTTACAGAGGCGTGTTGGGGAACCAAAACAATAAACGAAAGTTAACACATGTGTTTGTATTTGTACAGGTCTTTATTATTTGGGTCGTTGGTCTTTGTTTTGTAGTCACCCGACACTGCGGTGTTGCGTGGGGGCCACCAATCCACCCACCCACACTCAACTCCCAACTTCCTGGACACTAGGATACTGAGTGAAAGCGTCTGAAACTACTATACTACAGGTACTCCATGACATACTATGGGCTAGCGACTAGGGACTGGCACCCTTGAACATGTAAACTGTAGTACCTACTGTACCACCTACCTTAAAGTGACCTGTGGGACCAGCCCATTATTAGTGAGGTCGGCATTTCTCTTTATCCTGCCGCTCTCTTTGTATTACAATAGCATACAGCTAACCAATGGCAATGGTCTACCCCCAGTGCGGGAAAGACAAGCAGCTGGCTACCATTGAAATGAATAGGGGAAGGATAATATGGTGTGTTCGTGTTCCCAACCTAATGTCAGTCGTCTTGGCTCAGCTAAAGCTTAAACAAAGCCACAGCCTACAATAGAGCTTTACCTAAATACACTTCCAGTGAGCCAAGCAGTAGTGGCGGGTTAGCTCCAAAATGCCCATGTAGGATTTCTTCGAAAAAAGACCAATTGGTTGAGTTACGAGTTACAGTGAAAAAGTATTCATGATTAGATTTTGCTTTGAACAGGAGAAACAGTACCTTCTTGTGGGGCGAGCCACGAAGTGAGAGAGCCTTAGCGTAGTGGTACCATTAATCAACCTGTCGTTCTGTCGTTCTGTCGCGTTTTTTTTCAGTATTTTATTTTAAACGTTAATAACTCGGCCAATCCTTGATGAAATCTATCCAAACTTGGTACACATGTTGTTTGGCAAAAGTTTGAAAATTTTCCAAGTAGAATTTGTGTGGGGCCTTCGTGCAGCATCAGTGTAACTGTTATTGTAGTTATAATATATTTATTTATCCAAAATTAACATGTCTTAAATTATTATTACTGTAGGATAAATCAGCTGGTTTTCTGACAAATTTTGCAAAACATAGGGGCTGTCTGCCAATCTGCATGTACCATTTGTACCGGTACTGTCAGGCTGTACTCAATTCCTGAATCGAGAATTCTGCAATCAGTCAATACTGCAATACAGGTCAGCCGGTACCATACACTGCAGACATGCCATATCATGTAATCTAAACATGGCCCCGGAAACCCTTGCGGTGATTATAGTTTAGGCCTAATTAGCCTAGTACCGGTAATAATAATATAATAGTTTAGATAGTTCAGTAGTTACCGCTAATCATTCAGTCATTGGCACGGTACACCGTATTGCTGTACTGCCGTTGTAGTGCGCACCGTAGGTACCACCCATGCGTAGGCTGACTGTGCTGATTATGGTTTGATTAATTGATTGTTTTTTACACATAATTAAACCTTTTAAAATTCACAATAATACATTTATAAAGATTACGTTACGATATTAGGCCTACAGTACAAGTAATAACACTAGATATTTAGGAGCACCAATACTGATTTATGTAGATAGTCAACTTATAAAATGTTTATTTACTTAAATAAAAGGTTCTGGTGTAAGGATAGCCTCATGAGGTATATACCTCGTTTCCATGAGGGTCCTATAATAATTTTCATACTCTAATATTTAAAGCTAGTCAGACTGTGGTACCTAAGCCATATACTGTTAGGTATATTGCTGTATTGGGGTGGGGTTAGGAATAATCCATTTGTTTTAGCATTGAACTGTTGAATCCCCTTATTTATTATAAAACCATTGGAAATATTCGCAAATGCCGCTCCATTACTGTCTGATGTCTGAAACGCTCCCGACAGTCCGATGTATCTCTACCCGAGCAGCCGAGTTGCTTCAAGAGGTGATTAACGGGGGAATACTACGGAATTGCTTGTTTGTCAGTACGATTCTATTTGGGTATTTACTACTGTACTACACTCAGACACTGGGAATACGGCGGTCGGTCAGATCGTAATGCGGGCCACTGCCAAGTTCATCATGCCTCACTCCGGTCACCCACCTTGGAGTGCGGTGGGAAGAGTCCCACTTACTCACTTACTCACGTCGACGACTGGACGAATCGACGAGGATTGCGATCTGGGTTTAGCGGCGGCCTGGATCCTGTGATCGCCTGGGGGAAATGGTTGAACGTTGGGCAGACGTTATCGCACTGGATTACGTTCTCTGTGACGCGAAAGTGTGAAGCGAATTCGTTGTCGAATTGGGTCGGAAGCTGCGGGAATTCTACTGTTCTACGGGAGTAAACCGCAGCGGTCCAGTGACTACCCAGGTTGGAATTCATGCATGAGCGCGCAGGTACGCTTTGTTGTTTTGAAATCACCGCGCACCTGAAATTGGCTCGTTGCGCACCTCATCATATGTCATAATCCAAACAAAATCGCGCAGCTCATGTCATGCATATCTCAAAAAATCGCACAGTTCATAAGAACAATTTTACATTCCTATTTTACAAGTTTGAGCGTTTTGAGCTTATCTTTACGTCTGTCTGTCTGTACGTTGAATCTAGGCTTACATAATAAATGTAATTTTTGCAACATCAAAATTGTTAATATTAAAAAATATTTTTTTAATCCACTACTATGGTGGCCCATCGGGCTCACTGCTTTTATAACAGAAAATATTATTTTAGGTTACAAACAAAACATGTACCGGTAATTTAAAAAAAAAACGAATATTGAAATAGGTACCAGTCTGCCAATAATACTTTGTATAGGCCTACCTAACAATTAGGCTTAAACATACAGTTGGCTTATAATTAAGTCATACTTATAATACATTGTTACTTTCTGACTTTACCTGTTTACTAACGTAACATCGGCATAGCATAGACCTAATAACAATTATCCTGGGGTCGCGGCGACGGCGCACCTAATATGAATGAATGGCGTCGGTCCCCGAACCTGGGCGGTCAACCGAGAGTGGAGATGGAAAATGAAATCTATCGAATAAGGCTGTATAAGAAACATGCGGTACCGGCAGACCGGGAGTCATTGTTCTTTAATATATAACACACCATACTGCTGCGCTTTACCGGTACCATCAACAGATAACTGTAATCTATGTACTATGGTTAACACCTGTTTTAAAAAACATTACCTTCAACCGAGTTTGTATCTTACACCAAAACCGTCTCCCCAGTAAACATAAACACTCCCAATAGGTACTGTAGAAATCTCTAGCTAATAATGTAAAACACTCTAAATAGGTACTGTAGAAATAACTAGCTAATGTTGTAAAACACTCTAAATAGGTACTGTAGAAATAACTAGCTAATGTTAAACACTCTAAATGGGTACTAGTTTGATGACTAACTAACTATTCTCCAAGAATAGTACACTCCCCACTCGGTATATAATACCGAAACAAATAATAAACGCCCATATGGGTTGTAGACCTAAACTACAGACCAATATGGTGGAATAGGCACCACGATATTACACGGATATAAAAGATATCTCTAGAAGAAGTACGCTTCACATAGTTCAATAGAGTTAATTTTATGTAGCTTAATTTTATATAGCTAAAGCAGCTCGTTTCAGCAGCACCATTTCGGATATTGGCCGTTCGAACAGATGCAGTTTTATTACACCCTTTGCATTAGTCTTCATGACTTTAACAGATGCAGATCTCACAAGACCGTCTTTGCTTACTTTTACTGCATTGATTAATCCGTATGGCCAGTGACACCGACGAGACTGTTTTTCCCTAAGGAGTACCATATCACCCACTGCTATTGATGGTTTGGTACGCTTCCATTTCTGGCGGGTTTGAAGGGAACTTAGATGGAACTTCTTATAACGTTCCCAAAACTGGTCAGCAAGATATTGGACTCGTTGCCACCGACGTTGTCCATAGGCATTGAGGTCTTCTTTAGAGAAGTCTTCTAAAGGTATTTGGGTTGGTGACTCTTTCAGAGTTAGAAGCATGAATGGACTGAGGGGATGGGGGTCATTGATATCACTTGATGTGGCCCATAGTGGGGTTGAATTGATGATGGAAGAAGCTTCCACTAAGACTGTGTTTAATTCATCTCTACTTAACAGTCTGGGACCTGCAAGTAGAACAGTTGAGTCCAGGATTCTACGAATTTCTTTAATTTTCCTCTCCCACACTCCTCCAAAGTGTGAAGAATGGGGTGGGTTGAAGACCCATTCTACACCCATCAATTCCAGCGTCCTCTCTAAACTGGTATAGTCAATAGTAGCTATGTCTTGGTTATGGGCACCAACAAAGTTGGTCCCTTTATCACTGAATACTTTTGCACAGGTGCCACGAAGACCTAAGAATCGTCGAAGGGCATTTTTTAAAGTTGCTGTGTCCAGGGAGCATAGAAGCTCAATATGCACAGCACGGCTCACCATGCAGGTAAGCAGGAGTGCCCATGCTTTCTTAATAGATGAGTTTCTGCGTGTTGTTATGCCGTCAGTCACATTCCATGGACCAAAAACATCCATTCCAGTCCTTGTAAAAGGTGCAATGGTCTCTATACGATCTGGAGGAAGATCAGCCATTCTTTGGTTCTGCATCAGCCCTCGCAGTCGCTGACATAGTATACATTCCTTGATAAAGGATTTTATTAACATTTTCCCTCGGAAAATATGGTAACCAGCATCTCGAATGGTCGAGTGAGTTAATTGTTGACCCAGATGACCATTTTTCTGGTGGTAGTGTTGGATTATACATTGCGCAATTGGGTGGTCACTTGGGAGCAACTGAGGATGGCGCTGGTTGAACAAAAGTGTAGAGTGTTTAAGGCGACCTCCAACAAGGATAATGTCTTTTGAATTTAGAACGGGTGATAGGTTAGAAATGGGGTGATTATCTGGTAATTCTTTGCCTGCCTGGAGGGACCTCACAATATCTGAAAAATGTGACCTCTGGGATTCCTTAACCAGATGACTACACACCCCTTCCGGGGTATCATCAATATTTGAACTTCCCGTTCCTGATACTTTAATTTGCAGGGTTTTGCAGGCTCCTAATACGATTTTGACAATTCGCTGGATTGTACACCAATTATATTTGCTATATAGATGGGAGAACAAAGTTGTAGGGCCTGATATAACTTTTAAAGTTCTTATCTCTGTGGCTGATTCCTTAATTTCCTCTGGAAGATCCTGATATCTCTGTCCACTGGTATTAGTGAATTCTGGAATTATGGACTCTCTAAGAAAGTGGGGCCCCTGCAGCCACTCAGAGGAGAGTAAAGATTCTGGGGTAGCCGGACGAGACGCAATATCAGCTGGATTCAAGTCAGTGGGCACGTATAACCATTGTGATGGCAGGCTTATCTTCTTGATGATTTGGATTCGACGAGTGATATATTTTAAATAGTGGGCAGTTCTATTCCGAAGATAGCCCAATACAACCTGACTATCAGTAAAGAAGATAATATTATTTGGTTTCCTTCGTAATGTCCCTACAATATATTGGCTGGCCAAGGTAGCGTCTACTGCTGCACATAGCTCTAGTCTTGGCATAGTGTTAGCTAGGACAGGAGTAACTTTTGAATTTCCTGATACAAATATGACAGAAACTTCATTTTCAGTGTTTACAGACCGTATATAAGTAACCCACCCAATACCAAGTTCAGAGGCATCAGAAAATATGCAGAGGTCCTGGCATTTTAATTCTCCAAAGTGTTTTGGCTTGAAAGCTCGGGGGATTGAGAGGGAATTTAGTGCTGTTAAGGATTGTATCCAGTTCACCCATTCCTCTCTAAATCGTTCTGGGAGTTTATCATCCCAGCCACAGTGCTTGAGGTCATCAGTAAGGTTGGATTTTCGAGGAATTACTTTTCGTTGAAAAATACGTCCTGCAAGAACTACAGGACGAGCAACACCAATTGGATCATAGACCGAATTGATAACGCCTAAGATCCCTCGTTTTGTAAAAGGTTTCTCTGGTAGTGTCACTGTTATATTGAAAGAATCTTGAATAGAATCCCAAGTAATCCCAAGGGTTTTGTGGATGTTTGACTCCTGGAGTTCTAATATAGAAGGAGATTGAAGAAGCAGATTAGGAGGCAGTGCCTCAAGTACCTGGGGGTCACTAGAACCAATCTTATGCAAATGGATGTTATATTTACCGAGCAACTTTATACTCTGCTGTAATATAGATATACATGTTTCAATGGAATCTGAGCTGTCCAATCCATCATCAACATAGAAACCATTTTCTATATAGTCGACTACCTCAGGTGGAGGGAGTATTTCCTCAAGTTTGATCGTGTGACGTAGACCGGTGATACGAATAGGAGGACTGGGGCTATTTCCGAATAAATGGACACGACTATTATATGAAATCAAGTCACCTGATGGATCATTATTACGAAACCAGTAAAATCTCTGGAAGTCCCGATGTTCAGGGCGGACTTCAAAACAGTAATACATTGCCTCAATATCTGCATGAAAGGCTACCTTGCCCTCTCGGAAACGGACAATACAATCACGTAACTGATTATTTATATCAGGACCTTGCAGCAACTCTTTATTGAGGCTAGTGCCAAAGTATTTCGCTGAACTATCAAAAACAAGACGTATCTTTCCTTTTTGTGGTTCAGTCACTGGGAATATTGGAAGATACCATACTTTTCCTTTAATACCAGGAAGATTTTCATGTGAAATTGGAACAAACTTACCATTGTTTATATGTTTCCCCATTGATCTCAATGCTTGATCCAATTTCCATGGATCTTGTTTCAGTTTAGATAAGGTGTTAAAAGTTCTCTTATATACTGCGTGGCGATTATCTGGAAGTAAGATATTCTCATTTCGGAAGGGTAAAGGGGTTTCCAGATGCCCATCACTATTTACGATTATGTTGTTTATAATTATGTCATTAAATAATATGTCCTCAACTGAGGGACCTTGCTGTTCATCATCAGGGAAAGATGCGAAACAATCTCTTATAATCGCCTGTTGAATGTCGGGAACTAGTAAATGTTTTGGAGATTGAAAATTCTCTTGGCTAGACATATGATCCAGCCCACATATCTTTAATGTTTGATGTGTAAGCTTCTTGTCTACTGCTCTATGATGCTTAGAGTATACTTCCCCTACAGCAGCCCAACCTAAAGGCGTATAATGTATAATAGGGACTATATTATTAAATGTTTTATCTACCATAAGATCAGCGCAGTTCCGGCCAAGTAGTAATAAGGTATCTGCTTTCTCATCATGGGGGATAAAATTACGCGCAAACCTTTGTATATGTGGTATCGAATTTAGAAATTCTGGGGTAGCTGCCTCTGACTTAGCATCCGGTATACCATCGTTTTCATATAGGGCAGGTAGTGAATATGCTACTGGTTCCTTTACACCTTTTACTATAAAGCCATTACCAATCCGACCTGACACTTGGTATTGCGCATGGCTAAGAGTGGTTGTGGAGTAATTATGAATAGGAGCAGTTATGCCAAAATGATCAAAAACCTTTGAAACACTATAAGATGAGTTGGATTGGTCATCTAAGATAGCATAGCCACGTAATGTTTTTTCCGAGATGTGAGGGATTGTTATATCAACTAAAAAAGTCTTACTCAAGCTATACATGGTTGGTTCCTCACTACAGAGGGCTGTACACAGTGTCTGCTTTTGTTCATCAGGCTTAGATGTTAATGAGGGATCTCCTTTTGTATTTATACTTTGTTTGACATCACTAATGGGAGTAGATGTATGCTTACCAAAAGACATTGTGGATTTTGGACCAACAGAGTCATGCATGATGGAATTGTGTTTGGTTGATTTACATGTAGTACATGATACCCTCTGTCGGCACTGGTCTTTGTAATGGTGACCTTGGCACCTGAAACATAACCTATTATGCTCTAGAAAATCAATTCTACCACTGTGTGGTAATTTTCCAAAATCGTGACATTCTCTAATAGAATGGCCATTTCACTGATGAAATTCACAGTAACCTTTCTGAGTTGGCGCTATTGGTCTCTGATCTGACTGTTCTCTGAATTGGGTTTTAAAGGTAGTTGATGGACGCTCATGTGGATATGAGAACCGGTTCCGTGCCATATAACCATTTGGAGACTTACTATTTGCATTAGCTCCGATTGGTACCACAGTTGACTTGGAACTCGGAAGAAAATGTGGGTTACATCGATTTCGTGCATGAGACGCTAGAAACTCACAAAATAATTGAAATGGGGGGTGCTGACCATGGGTGGCCTCATAATGACCACCTTTCTCGATCCACTTATTATCTAACCAGTTAGGAAGTTTCCGTCTGATTAACTCTAACCCTGTGGAGAAATGTAAGTCACCAAGTTCAGGGATTTTTTCTACATTAAGTAGTAGAACCTCACAGAGATCACTAAGGGTACGAAGTCGTTCAGGTTTATCATTACTATTAATAGCCTTAAATTGTTCTATTCTTTCTCTGAGTGCTTTGGCTACCTGGGGACCAGAACCAAAGCGGTGGACCATTTCATTCCACATTTTAGTTAGTGTACTTAGTGCATCGGATCTACTGGAGCTCATAAATCGATCAATTAACTTTTTTGGCTCCCCCGTTGTATTTGCTTTGATAAATTGGATATGGTCTAATGGTGACAATTGAATCCCTGCAAGCTTGTTTTCTAAGAGAGTTGCCCAGGACCAAAACATATGAGGCTCCCCACTATAGGGATCCTCAGATTTCTCTAACAGATCTTTTCGAATTAGGTACTGGGCTGATACATCTAGATCTCTTATGGGACAAGTAGGATGAGGTGGTCTTAGTGCAGCAGTTTTGTTGATGGGTTGGTAATGCTGGGCTGTTGGATTTAAAATATGGGGAGTTGGATTCGAAAAACTAAAAGTATTACCTGTCACTGTCGTAATATTGGGGTTACTTGTTGTATATGCAGAATTCTGATACTGGATAGGAAAATAAGGTTGTGAGGTCAGTGGCAAAGACTCTGAAGAACTTACCAATGTCATAGGAGAATTACTGATCCCTCCGATTCGCACTGCAGGAGGGTGGCTCACTATAACTGAACTTAAAGGAGAGCCAACACCATGGAAACTTACAGTAGGTCCACAACTTGTAGTGTTTATTGGACTAAATATTTGGGCGTTAACAAGACTCAAATTCGACATACTTTGTGGTTCCATGAAGTTGCTGCTGGGTGGCACTGTATGTTGCCAAGGCCAGGATGTACTAACACTATTGACAGGGGTTTCATATGATGGTGCTACCATATCTGTAGGTTGAATATTTCCATATCTGCCCTCTACTATAGGTACTGGCGGCACATTATGGTCAATATAGTTTTGAACTTTATCGGATACACTAAGTTGAGAGAGGCTATCAAGATTGGACTCTTCGGGTGATATACTTTTATCACCACCTAAACTCTTCTGATGGATCGATAAATGGTTAATGGTTACATTGAAGAACTGTCTCATCTCTAAAAAATCCTCATAAAGTTTACTTTTTTTTTGGATTGCACCTACCTTCTTATACCGTGCATCTAGTTCCACCCATATACGATTTAGACACTTTTTGCTCTCTTTAAGGGAGGCAACATGTTCCTCCACTTCCTCTAAAGTATTGAGATCATCTGTAGTTGTATGATACAATTCGTCCAATACTACTTTGCTTTTCTCATAGTCTGATTCCAGGGTCTCTGTCGGTTTCAGTCGTTTGCGAGAACTGGAACTGACTGACGTGGCTGCCATTATTATATAAAGGTTTAAATTTCTTTACTGCCTAAATCAAAAATCTGTAGATTGTAAAATATCGGAATACAGAAAAAACGGCAGACTAACCATGTACGTACGTACTGGTAAAATAAACCTAACCATATACATATAATGTACTATATACTAATAATAGTAAATAATAGGATTACAGGATTATATACCCAAAAACCATGTACCACCATCGACTACTAATAATAGAATATTACTAGCTGATATATATAAGGGTGGCCTACTGTATATTTATATTACTGTATTATACTTTTGTACTGCAGTTAGTAGGCCTATAGAATATAGGCGTAATGCTGTAATGCAGTACTTGGGAACTCTTTAACACAGGAATACCAGTAATATTAGGGCCTATTTGATATCTGGATACCGGTATACAGCGTGTATACCAACTCGTCTCTTCCTTAACTTCTTATTGGCTGTTTCAGTGTTTGGTGTAAAAGCTTTTGTGGGATAACTGATTCGTTTGCCTTGCTAACCAGTTCCCCCCAGGCGCTGGAATACTCTAAAAAGGGATCTATAGCTCGAATAGCGCAGGCTGCCGGCTGATTGGCTGATTCGCTGTGTGAAGGGATCTGGGCTACGTTTGATTGTCCAACCAGCTTGGGAAAGTTGCCCCACAGCCCTGCTTTCTGTATCTGCCAATAGGATTTGAGTTGATTTTGATTTCGACCTATCACAGATCTACTGAACTGAATTTTCCTATCTGTATGCTCTTTCTCTGTGGTGGGTGGAAGCTTCTGTAAATAAGGTTATTCTTATCAGTTTTCAGTGTTGTTGGTCTTTCGGTCCTGAGCCAGGAGAGAACGGCTTGGAAATATTTTGTTTCTTCATAATATGGTTGATGAATTATTATATTTGGAATAACGATAAATAACCCCGAAACCCAATATTCTTGATATACCGAAGGTAAGAGAGAAAGGTTACATATAACGATTGTGACTTATGTTAAAGTGGTTTGAAGTGAATCTAATGTTATTTGATAGACCCTACATGAGTCAGTCCGTGTTCCTTTTATATATAACTAAAATCAGTGAAGATCGGCAGATCAGTGTGCAGTATTGTGCAGCATTGTGTATGAGTGAGACTGATAACGAAGCATTTCCTAAAGAATGCGCCATATATGTGAATTATAACTAAGCCATATCGTTGTGAGTAGTTTAAGTCGTAACTCTGTTTATATAGATAGAGCGCCACGTCCTAAAGGAACTGTTAATATTCCCCGAAGGTGAATAATATTGTCAGAGATTATATAATACTGTCAGTCGAATAATACATTAAGCTTACATAGCAATAAGATTAAGCCGTCGAACCCAATCTCCCGGGTATATCCAGCGGGTGAATGATCGCGCACAGATTGGTTTCGACTAGTGTAGTGAATTAAATTCTTGTCATAGGCTAAAAGTGATTTATTATCTAGAAGACATCCTAATTTGCCGGGTTAAACTGCCAAAGGTCTAAAAGCGCGAACAATAACGGATGTATGTCCTTATAATTAAGCCTACTAGTGTTAGACTAAAACAGAAAAGCACAAAATATTTACAAGCCGTTCTCTCCTGGCTCAGGACAGAAAGACCAAGAAGCAGCGGAACAGCAACAACCCGCGAGCCCAGAAATTACTTCTCAACGGCCCAACAGCTCCAGTAGTGAGGATACTGTAGAACTGACACCAGAACGCGGAGCAAAGATGATGGATGCGGTTTATTCGGATCCCCTTCTCATCCTTCCTGCAGCCGTACTCACTAGGTTATTGATCGCTGTGGAAGAACACCAGATCGATTGGGCGAGAAGCCAGCGTTCAACTAGAGATAGTTATGCTGGATACACAAGGGAAGAACTGAAGTCCATGGTCGAGTCGCAATGGAACTTCCCCAGACCCGGACTCCCGTTTGATTTATCAGAAGCTGCCTGGGAAGACATACACTGGATGGGAGTAGCCAAGGAAACCATCGATCCAGCTGTGTGGAAGAGGTCCGCAGCCGTTTACGCACAGGGATTCTTCAGCTCCATGGAGCGAGTAAAAGGACAACTGTTTCAACAACCACAAGGACCTCAAGAGCAGGGACAACTGCTTTATCAAGTTAGAGAAAGAATTCTATGAATCAGGCTAATATTATCGGCCTTTGAGGAGGCTTCTAAACGAAGGCAAGACACGTCGTTGCAAGTTGCCGTAAAGACTTGGTTTCAAAGAGTGAGTCTCCAGGTTCAAGGAACAGCTCAGTGGAAAGCTCAGCTGGAGGAGCGCTCAACCCATGGAGAATCAACAGACGCTACTTTTTCCCAAGTGGAAAGTGAAGCGACGGCAGAGAAACCGCATAAGAGGGATGCCATTGACATCTATCTGTCAGACTATCAACGTTTTTTAGGTGATGACGAGTTGAGGAGAAGGTTAGAGGGACTTAGCCCTAATAGTGAAGGAACCAAGCTTGTGTTGGATGCCATCGATGTGGAAATGAGGGCTGCGAATCAGGCTAAATTTGATGAACAACTCCGCCTGACACGAGTCCAAGAAGAGCAAGTAAAGAAAAAACGCATAGAAGACAGAAAGAAAGCAGCAGTGGTAGCTGCAGAAGCAGAAAGAAAAGCGGCAGCGGCAGAGGCAGCGGCAGAGGCAAAAGCGGCCGAAGCTGAAAGAAAAGCGGCAGCGGCAAAGGCAGCAGCAGAGGCAAAAGCGGCAGAAGCAGAAAGAAAGGCGGCAATGGCAGCGGCCGAAGCGGAGAGAAAAGCGGCAGAGGCAGTGGCAGAAGCAGAACGGAGAGCGGCTGAAGAAACCATCCAATTAGAATTGGAAAACATTCAGGAGAATCAAGACTGCATAAATAAACAGTTAACAGCTAGTAATATGCAGATGATGAATCGATCTACTCCCAAAAGACGGGGATATACATCATCTGAGGAAGGCGATACCACCGATACTGAAGGCAAAGGAAATAGATCTCGTCTAAGCAGACGTAAAAGAACATTCCACCGTCAGAAATTGCCTGATTTGCCTCCAGCTGTTAGAAGGCAACTAAATAACACCAACTTAGGTAGTACAGAACCCACAGACCAAATAATTAAAATAGGAAGACTCCCTACTATAGTAGATGAGCCTGAAATAATTAGGCCTGTTCTTGAAATCACCCCTTCGGTGATAGACACATCTGTGCTCCCTAAAACTACCTCTAAATTCCCTCTGCATAGCACTAAGCTACCTGTGCCCCGTAGAACTGCCCAGGAGACAGTTCAGGTCCTGGACCCCGAGCGAAATATTCCTGATTTGTCGCCCGTGGTCCCTCGTCCGCTTGCTACAACGTTGGCGACTCCCGCTTCGGCGGTCGAATGGGTAGACGAGAGACGGCGGGGGATGGATCTCCTGCTCGGGCAGATGCAGGAGACGGTTCAGCAATTCAAGGGCACAGTAAGGGAAAGTAGGCTTGAGTTGCAAGAAGTGCAGCAAAGTATCGCGCTAGAAAGCGATAAATTAGTAAATACACAAAGGGGTATACCACCACCCCCTGTAACAATGTGTCAACCTGTTAGGTCTGAAGTATCTCATGCGCAAGGTGTGGAGCCTACACGCATATATACTGCTAGCGAAGTAGAAACTCCTATAGTAAACCCTATTAAGGGTAATTATAGACCTGTTGATAATGACATTCCCTATAGAACTGAACATAATCCGAGAAATTTATATACCGATAACTCGATATTAAATAACACGATGGCCCAAGAAAGTTTTACGCGTCAAATGGCTAGAACCGAAGCCCGGCAAGCGGTAAAGGTGGAAGAGATCGTCAAGTTCAATGGAGATGAGATGAAATGATTACCTTTTAATGAATATTACAAAGATAACATACAGAACTCTGTACTATCTAATGGAGAAAAACTTAGATACCTCATCGAGTGCTTGGAAGGATCTCCCAAGTTAATGGCGTTAAAGTTTATTGGACATCCAGACGGATTAAGACAAGTTTGGGATACACTAAACATCAGGTATGGTAATAGGAATAACATCGCTGGGTATTTGTATGCAAAGTTGGTAGCGCCCCGAAAGTTTATTAGCAGCGGAATTATCGAGTTTTCCGATGAGATTCAGGAGATCTGTAGACAATTAGATTGGCTAGGTAAGTCTCAGGAGTATCAGAATG